>VYZM01011582.1:53749-64380 GCA_013398915.1 Dromas ardeola | reverse complement strand
GTTGTCCACCAGGACTCCCAGGTCTCTTTCCACCGAGCTGCTCTCCAGCAGGTCAGCCCCCAACCTGTACTGGTGCATGGGGTTATTCCTCCCTAGGTGCATCACCCTACACTTGCCCTTGTTGAATTTCATGAGGTTCCTCTCCGCCCAACTCTATGGCCTGTCGAGGTCTCTCTGTATGGCGGCACAGCCTTCTGCTGTGTCAGCCACCCCTCCCAGCTTTGTGTCATCAGCAAACTTGCTGAGGATACACTCTATCCCTTCATCCAGGTCATTGATGAATATATTGAACAGGACTGGACCCAGTACTGACCCCTGGGGAACACCACTCATCACTGACCTCCAACTAGACTCTGTGCCCCTAACCACGACCCTCTGAGCTCTGTCTTTCAACCAGTTTTCTATCCACCCCACTGTCCATTCATCTAACACACTCTTCCTAAGCTTCCGTATGAGGATGCTGTGGGAGACCATGCCGAACGGCTCGCTGAAGTCAAGGTAGACATTTTCTACATTTTGTCTACATTTCCTCTGATTGATTTGCTTGACTTTTGCGAGGTATTGAAACTTTTAATAAGCTTAAAAACAAAGGTATAAACTTTTAGATGTTACAGACAGGCTTGTTCTTCAGGTAGTAAACTGAGGTGTTTGTAACCTCCTTTTTCTACAATTTAAAATTCTTCTGTGTTGATCCCATATGAAAGAGCGCTTTTCTTTCACACCACCACTTCAATTTCAGTGCTATTTCTTGACTTTCTCGGCTCTTTTAACTCACAGTATTAACAGTTGACAAACAGCAGAAATTCACCATGCAGTGCATACTGAACCCATTGTTGCACACCACTTTGGTTTTCCTTTTTACTTTCTCTTTCTCTTTGCCATGTTAGTTAACACTTGAATCCTATGGTCATACTATATGCGGTCATAGAAGCCTGTTCAAAAAAGATAGCATTACATTCACATGATTCAAAGGGCTGATAGGGTATTTTAGGATGAATACTTCAAACTCATCTTATTGCATATTCTGCTGCTGACTAGACTTTTCACCTCATGCGAACCCGAGCACAGTAAATATCATCACCCTGGGTATGTGGAAGCCATCTAAGATAAGCAACAGTAGAATACGGAGATGGGTAAGATATTTAGGACTGAAGTGGTTGGAGATCAACACTTATTCTTAGACATAAAGGATTTCCAGTTGTGCTCCTGCCCCCAAAAAGCTCCCTAGTAAAACGTACTTGGCACTTATGTCAATTGTGCTATAATGTAATTTGTATTCATCAAAATTCTACATTTATTATTTAAGCTTGCAGCTAGTGTAATTCAAAATCATGTAAGCTAATAATTTAAATTTTGATATTTTATGTGTTTAATGTATGAAAATGCTATTATTCAATAACTTGGCATGTTTTTGCAGTAAAAGCCACTCTAGAATCTACTTTAGTGATATTTTTATGTTATTATGTATTTCAGCATTGTTGCTAATTTCATCCTATAAATAATTTAAGGAGTCATTGCAAATAAAATTCTCCATGTCTATTAATATGGAGATTGAAACTAGTAACTCAGTCTGTGTCTTTATCTAGTTGCCTATCAAATTTTGTTTCCATTTGCTTATACAACTGTTCTTTCTGTTCCATGTACTTCTGTACATAGTTGTCCAAATAGTAGGACTAGTAGTTTTGGGTGCCTCTGTGTGTGTGTTTAGCATATGAAGCTGGAATTTTCAGTACCTGAAACTCTCCAGCACTGCTAAGTTGATCTCTAAAGAATATTACTGAATGCCTTTCTACAGGCTGCGTACCTGCCCAAAGAAATCCACGTTACTCTTGAATTCATGTCATTTAGCTCTAATGGGATATGACAATGAAAAATGAGGATGCCTTTGCTCTGCTGGGAACTCTCCTCATCTTTTAACCTCACTGTACTTCCATGTTGAACAATTTAAAACAAGTCCAGTCCTGTGGCACAAGTTTTGTGTTTCTTTTGTTTTAGCTAGAAATAAACCTTTTCCCTTCCACTAAGAAACTCCAAAACTGATAATAAACTTGATCACATTTATTTTTCTCAAATTATTGAACCTATCCTTAAAAGACAATAAATGAAGGGTGACTGTTTAGTTGTTAATTTTATTACATAAGCTTCCTAAAACTATAATGAAATTGTTCTGAAATGCAACAGTACTAAGAGCTCAGGAAATGGGATGCAATTAGTGTCTGTATTCATAATTGTGTGTCACAAATGCAAGAAAGGTAACAAGTGGGATTTTGAATAGCTGTACTGGAAATTACTGAAACTTTTACTTGGAAGTCATCATAACACTTGTGAAAATAGTATTGTAACTCACAGCCTTCATGCAGATGTACAAATTAGAAAAATATTTAAAATAAATGTTCAAATATGTTTTATATCTTTAATAAAGCACAAATATCCATATAAAAGCAGATACACTAAATCTAAATATACACACACATATAGACATATATATCTGTATATACATAAATATGTGTCTACATCTTTGTGTGTATGTCTACATGCCTGTGTGTATATTTGTAGTGATTTGTGTCTTTAGACTACTACATTGAAAATGAATGCACAAGGATGGAAAATTTTCTGCATAAATTGGAAAACGCACCAGCAGGTTAAGAGCATACGAACTGAAAATGTTTCCTTTTGTGGCAATAATAATGCTGTAACAGCTATGTCAATAAATATGTTGTAAATCTATAATATCTTTATGTAGCTCAGTAGATCTACAAAATAATATTTAAAATTAGCGCATGTACATGGTATGCTTACATTTTGCTATTATTATATCTTGTGTGGATAAAATACAAAAAATATTATACTTTAGTAGCATTGTCATGAAATCGTAATCCTAGTTTCACTACAATTATCTTCAGTATAAGGAATACTATCTAGGCATACATGCTTGGTAGTGAGTAAACGTTGCAAAATACATAACATTATTTACTCAGATAACAGTACTTAGGTAATTTCACTTGAACTGCATGCTGGCTGAAGAAATGTAAACAGAGTCTAATGAGCAATGGCAAAATGTGAATTTGCTGGAAGGCTTTAACTGGAAGAACTGAGGTCTCTGTGATGTCTCGTCTTATTTCTAATCTTTAATGATCTAAAAGAACAAAGAGCATATTCATGGAATTCACTGATAATCAGTCTGATATTGCATGGAAAGGAATATTGAACACAACTGAAACAGAGATAAAACAAAGAGACGACATGTTAGAAACATGGCAGTAAACAGTAATATGAAGTCAGACACAAAAATAATGCAAGTTAACATATATACAGCTAGACTGAAATAAGGTCACTGCTGGATACTAATAGAAAGTGTTGAGATAACATGAAATATGATACCAGTCAACCACAGGAAGCATTTAGACACAGGCACATGCTTTCCACAAAGGACGGAAAGAAAAACAGAAGCAAAAACATATCAGTGTTGAAACGGTGTTCATGACGTCATCTTAGAAACTGTCAGTGCAGTGTGACTCTGCAAATGCAGAATTAAACAATGAAAAATATATGTTCTTTTTTTTTCAACAACAGCACAGAGCTCCATCCCATTTACAAAACTACTTTTCCGCTGCTGCTCTGATCTATTTAGATTATGAGCTCTTCAGAGCAGGTACTGTATTTTTGCAGAAACCTTGAGTGCAGCAAGGTTTCCAAGATACTATCATACGATCACCATAGCTGTTAATAATTATGGTTCAGTGTGGTTTCCTCCTCACGCATTATCACAGTACTACCTAATGATAGCCTTGACACTACAAAGGCCTATAAAATAAACCTGTAGTTGATTTAACATAGTTAATATTTTTAAGTATATATCGTATGTACCTCTAAATATTAATCTTCCGTTGTTTGTACTTTCCAGGTAGCAAAAGCCTTTTTGATTCTGAGTAGATTGGTAAACAGTTTTTCCATTGCAAACCAATTTCTGACTATTCAAAAACTGTCCCTGTTTGACATTAGGATTAAATCAAAACCTTTTGAAATTTAAATTATAGTGGGTAAAATAAACAGAGAAACTGCAGGATGCTGGAGGACAGCCATCATCAGCACAATTATTTGGGCCATGGGAAAAAGTTTGTAGTTCATTCCCTGCTCAATTTGAAGTTGGAGATGTTTATTCTGCACATATACCTCTTTATCCAACTATTCTGAAATGGAAAACTTTCTTAATGGAGATGTTCACGATTTCACAAGTAGGAGACTAGCTATGTCTAAAGTGTAGTAAAAGGGGTACCCTACCAGGATAAAGCTGAATTAGGTCAGGACTTCACAAGGTTTTTTGCTCGTGTACTCTCTCCTGCACATCTATTTTGGCTTTATTCACTGTTTGACTTCACCTCAGCTGTTTCCCTGAACTGCTATAGACACATACAAACATGGTAGATAACCTGGCTCATCTAAACTGCCCCTTGATGTTTAATTTTAGGCAACTGACATCCTCTCTTACAACCCAGAATAACAGCCTAATCACTGCGCTAAAATCTTCTCTGATGTAGCACTGGTTTGGACTGCAATTGTTCCACGGAAATCTGTCTTAGAAATATCTAAACTTTTTTACTCAAACATCCATGAAAACTGGTGAATCATTACCCAAATATACTTACAAATTAATTAATGTAAAGAAACAAAGAAAAAATAAATTCCTCCCCATTTCCAGTGGATAGAGCAAAGGAAATAAATTGATGAATTTTTTTCATAGCTTCCTGCTCTCTTTGTCCCTATTTACTGTACCATCTGCAATAGGAAAGAATCATCCCCTATAATTTAATAAGTGACATTTAAATATATGAGATGTTGCAACTATCTAGCAAACACTCAGGCTTTTCAGCTCTTTTATTTCCCACTGTTAGGCTAGAATGGCAGTGTTGCTCTGAAGAAAGGTGTTGACAAAAAATCCTCAGATTATAGTGGATGACACTTCACAAAATGTTAAATGTATTCTTCCCAACACTCCAAACTTCCATCTCTTCTAGTTTTACATATAAATGATCTTAAAGCAAATTACAAAAAAGTAGAGTAAAGGTCACATTCCAGACCACAGCAACAATCACATCAGCCTGCAGCGTTAAACCTGTAGGAATGATATATAGGCTGCTAAATGCTTTTGTGTATAGCTATGGACACACTGAAATAATATATGCTCTATCCAGATTCAAGCTATTTCTTTGTGTACATCTCAGGGGGGTCCTTTTGCCATGTGAAATCTTCTTAGTATTTATTTTTTGTAATCTGATATTTGGGGAAATATCTGAGTGATTTATTACAAGATCCCTAGGAGTGACCCGTAGCGATGCACAATGCCATGGGAGAGGGCAGGATACAATGTCAGCCAAGCAGCATGTCTACAGCAGCCAGATCTGCTGGGGAGAAACAGACTGTAAGTGCACGTGTCAATGGGGCAAACATACTCTGAAAAGAAAATGAAACTAAGCATATTCCAAAACAGCATGAATAACCGGCTATAACACCAGAATTGGACTCAAGACCTTTCTCCACTAAGTGACCTCCAACAACTCCTCTTGTTTTGTTTTATTTTTTTTCCACTTCTATAAAACAAGGATTACCATGAGACTTATGAACATAAGTAATAATATGTTGCGAAATAGGCAAATGTCAGTTCTATTGGAATAAATAGAAGTGTCATCTTGAAAATGTAGGAAGCTATCTTTGTCCTGTTCTGTCATGGTTATGCAGAACTGCACCATACTTCAAGGCACACTTTTGGGCATCATATCTCAAGAGGAGTTTTGATCAACCGGATAAGCTAATGCAAGAACTGAGATTTTAAAAAGATATTAAAGAAAGATTTAGAGAAGACTAATCAAGAATAAAATAATAACCTTCCATCATGTAAAGTGCTGCTATGAAAAGAAAGTATTCCATGTCCAGATGGACAGAACAGAAAAATAGTGTTTCAATCTAAGAAAATGAGGGTTATGTCAGTCCATGGAAAAAAACCCTGAACATAAAGATAGGTAAGTAAAGAGGGAGAAATGGGGATAAGAAACATTTAAAAAAATTAATAAATAATTCCACAACATTTCCAGGGAAATTACCTTCTAAATTTGTTGTGAAAGTGGAATACAGGCAAGATTACACATAACAGACTGACTGAATTCAGTTCTTGCTCAATGTCTTGTCATCCCTCATATAGACATTGGGTATCACGCTATCATCTTCCAGGAATGGGTTGATAGCCTGCCCAAACCCAACCTGAGACAGAGGTTACAGATCCCAGGATAACAGATATTATTATATCATCAAATCTAGCCTGGGATCTCTCTCTGAAAAACTGTGAAATCGTCTTATCAAAATGGCTTTAAACCAGCTTCTTCAAAACAAGCCTTTTTTTATTTTTCCATTCATCAGTTCAAAGCATGCTCCTGTCAGCTTCTTCTGATTCATCCTAGATGTCCTGTCTTACCCCACAGCACTCGATACAACCATTCTTCAAACAGATCACTGACCTTTGATGTCCCTCTTTTCAGTCTTGACTAAACAGCTGGTCTCCAAGGCTAGATCATAGAGCAGAACTGGACAGGCTCCCATTGATAGAAAAAATGAATTTTTTAAGTTAAGATGAACCCAAGATTTTTTAAAGTTTTCTTGGCGTGAGGGCAGTGTGAAAGGAGTCCAGAGTCACCAGTAGCAAAATAGCAAACACCCCTGCAGAAATAGCCTTGATGAAACATTTTTGAGGACAAAACATTTTTTATTGATGAATTATCAAATCTCCTGAGATGTCCTTCACAGGTATACATCTAACAACGTTGCCTTTGGGGGTACTTCTGAATGGATCATTATTTTACTTTTCTTCTTCCTTTTTTAACAGTAATTGCATACTCCTTCAGAGTAAATGATATGCAAACAGGTGGACAGCAACATAAGAATCAGAAGAATCAGATATGGTATTTATAAAATAAAATTCAGATCTTTCCCAAGTTCATGATAGACACTGAAAAAGCTAGTTGCATTTTAATAGTTTAAGAGATTTTTTGTCACTTCCTTCCTAAATGAAGTAGAAATAAATCTAAATCTTTGAGACCTGCACAGTGTCAGTAGCTTACTTTTCACAAAGGAAAAAATTAGTAGTCCAGTAGTCCAGTCCATTTGAGACTGAAAATTCTTTTCAATGTTGCCAGTGGTAGAAGTCAGGGACAAAGGGATTTTAAGATCAGAAGCAGCCAGAAATAAAGGGTCAGAGAAGGGGAGAATGAGCTTGAGGTGATGATGAGTAGAGGGAAGGGAAGGGCATTACTTAAAATCCAGCCATCAAGCATTTCTCTTGAGAGTGCTATAACATCCTGAGGACATCGCAGAAGCAGCATGCCACGAACTGATCATCTGGAGAGCAAATTTGTAATGTGGTGCCTTCACTCTATATTGCGATAACAACAAATCAGATTTATCAATTTGAATATAAGCTGCTATTTTTTAAGACTGTTAACCATACGGGGTTTTTACAAGGGACAATTTTATTTAAATCCTAGAAAGTTTCTTGTCCTTAAATTTCACCTGGATGGTTTAAATTAAGCATAAAAACTTTTTTCTTCTTTTTCACTATATCAGGATGTAATAAGCTTTTAGAAAACGTCCCAGCCTTGATTTGAAGCTATCAAGAAATGCAAAAACCTGTCACTAGCATTGATAGATTTTCTTCCATAATTGATGAAAATGCACAACTTATTTCCAAAGTGAGTATCTAGTTTCAATTTCCAACTACTAGTTCTTGTTACAATGTCTTCCACTAGATAAAAGAGCTCTGTAGTACTTAATGTATTTTTTTTTCCTGTGAAGATACTTACACACTGTAATGAAATCACCTTACAATCTTCTTTTTGATATGTTCTGTGTTTCACTTTAAGGTACTTTCTCCAATGCTTCCATCATTTTTGCTAATCTTTTTTTCGTGAACTTTCCCTAACTTTTACTCTTATCTTATTATTTTTACTCTTTTACTCTTATTCTAGAGACCAGAATTGTAGGGAATATCCTGATAACACTCCCAGCAATGGTAAAATCAACAATGCACTCTAATTAACTTTTCTCTTCCTTCTCCAAGAAGCAGATTACTTCTTATGCTGCAGCGTTGTTCTGAAAGCTGGTTATCTTGCCACTATGACTCTTATATCTTTTCAAACTCTTCTTTATAGGAAAAAATTCTTATTCTGCAGCTGCAAACTCCATTGTTAAATTAATAGCTTTCTATCTGGCTGCATTAGAAACACTTCATTTGTATATGACCAGTTTATCAAGCTATTCAGATTACTTTATGACATCTACATTCTCATTATTATTTACCATTGTGAAAAATGTTATGCCTTCCATACGTTTTATTGCTGGTGATTAGATAATTACTTCCTTATTATGTGTCACTGGACAGTGTCCTGTTCCCTGTGGAACCTCATTCTCCTGTATAGTGATGATTAACTACTGATGGCTTATTTTTAAGTCAGTTACCCAGTTCTTGATCCATTCAACATATTATACTTTATGATACTGTACTGTGCCTACTACCTAGATTTATTAAACAGTGAAAATTAATGGCCTGGAAATCTTAAAAGTTCTTTCAGCTTCAGATTGCTCTAGCCTGCCTTCAGCAAAGACTGGTCTCTTTATTAAGGAGGCATCAGAAATCATGCTTACGTAGTCTACTTCTGCACTAGAAGCTAATCTATCATTACAACTCCATAATAACTTGTTTTCAGCCAAACAAGGTTGATGCTAGCAACATAGAAGGCAATTTACATTCTAGGCTTTCCTGTTTTTTCTTTCATGGGGTGAAAGCAACTGCTAAGAAAATTTTCTACTTAAAAAGTCTTCCAACAGCTTGAAAATCTGGAATTGCCTCTGCATTCTGATGTAATATTCCTTTTATGAGTTCCAATAGATTATTACCAGTGATTTCCTAAACCACCTTACAACTCTTACCAGTCTTGCATTTACATCTCCTCTATTTTTGATTGAGGAAGACAACGTATCATGATCAATGTACCAAAGAGCTCCTCTGTCTCTCAGCAACAAGGATGCATAGAAAACAGAATCCCACCCCATCCTCGAGTTCTTTTGGATTAACTGTACTTCTTCAGTGATAGTGTGTAGCATAAGAAAAGCATAAGAAGCATAAGAAAAATCACCTACCAATATAACCTCTCAGAAATGCATTGTCCATCAACTTTGTAAGTGGAAGAAATGCTAAGGAAAATAGGGTCATTAGAGAGTGTCAGGTTATGATACAGTCCCTCTTACACTTTGCTCAGCTCTAACATAGATAACTGTATATAATTATCTATAGGTTGGATAACTTGTCACTGCCATTTGTATGTACAGTGTACTTAACTGTTTCCTTAAAATTATATTCATTTGCTGATTTTCATACTAATGAGTTAGAGAATATTTTCCAATCTTCATTTGCAGTTTCCATTTTGAAATTTATTTAAGTAAGCACTAGAAAAGATAGTGTATGTGCGTATATTTTAGGTCTGTCCTCTGCCAACAAAAGTTCAGATTGATGCATCACAAATCCTGCTTTTGTGAAGTCCTTGTTCCCCAAAAAGCATATCTGTTAGACAAATAAAGCAGTGATATTAAGTTTATGGAGGAAAAGAGTAAGATAGTAAATTCAAGAGATTTCAAGCTATTATAGAAGCAACTTCATTGCATTTCTCAGAGCCAATGCAATCACTAATACAAGGAAGGATTTGTTCTATTTCTTTCACTTGTTACAGCCTTTGTCATCAGGATGATGAATTTAATTCTGGTGTCTTGTATATTTCTTGAATTACAGTGGTATGCCCTGTCTCCTGCCCTTTCCAGTTTTCTATCATTTCTGAATAGCTGGAAAATCTTTCTTTTGTTGTGTTTAACTGTTGTTGTAACTTCACCTCCTTGAAAAATGCTTCTATATCACAGCATCTCTCTCCATAAAAAGCTGAGTAGAAGGAGCTGTCTTCTACATGGTGTGAGCATAATTTAAAAATTTGAAAGGTAGACGCTCATATTTAATTTAGCCCTGTTGCCTGACACAAATCTTTGTCATATGTGTGGATAGACAGAAAGGAAGAGAAAGAAGGAAGATATTATAGAATCATAGGTTGGAAAAGACCTTTAAGATCATCAAGTCCAACCATTAACCTAACACTACCAAGTCCACCACTAAATCATGTCCCTAAGCACCACGTCTACCACTTGAGTGACTCAACCACTTCCCTGGGCAGCCTGTTCCAATGCCTAATAACCCTTTCAGTGTAAAAATTTTTTCCTGATACATTAACTAAACCTCCACTGGTGCAAATTGAGGCCATTTCCTCTTATCCTATCACTTGTTGCTTGGGAGAAGAGACCAGCCCCCACCTCATTACAACGTCCTATCAGGTAGTTGCAGAGAGCAATAAGGTCTCCCCCCAGCCCCCTTTTCTCTAGGCTAAACAACCCCTGTTCCTTCAGCTGCTCCTCATAAGACTTGTGCTCTAGACCATTCACCAGCTTCGTTACCCTTCTCTGGACATGCTCCAGCACCTCAATGTCTTTTGTCTTTTTTGTGGTGAAGAGCCCAAGACTGGACACAGTACTCGAGGTGGGGCCTCAAC
>VYZM01011582.1:31305-53417 GCA_013398915.1 Dromas ardeola | reverse complement strand
GGGAACACCACTTGTGGCTGGCTGCCAACTGGATTTAACTGCATTCACCACCAGTCTCTGGGCCCCACCCTCCATCCAGTTTTTTACTCAACGAAGAGTACTCCTGTACAAGCCATGGGCAGCCAGTTTCTCCAGGAGAATGCTGTGGGAAACCGTATCAAAGGCCTTACTAAAGTCCCAGTAAACAGCATTAGCAGCCTTTCCCTCATCCACCAAGCAGGTCACTTTGTCATAGAAGGACATCAGCTTTGTCAAGCGGGACCTGCCTTTCGTGAAACCATGCTGACTTGGTTGCCCTTCACGTGCCATAAAATGGCACTCAGGATGATCTGTTCCATGACCTTTGCAGGCACCGAGGTCAGACTGACAGGCCTGTAGTTCTCCAGATCATCCTTCCGGCCCTTCTTGTGGATGGGCGTCACATTTGCTGGACACCAGTCAACTGGGACCTCCCCAGTTTGCCAGGACTGCTGGCAAATGAGAGAAATTGTCTCAGTCAGTACTTCCGCCAGCTCCCTCAGTACCATAAGGTGGATCCCATCCAGCCCCATAGACATGTGTATGTCCAGGTGTTGAAGCAGGTCCCTCATGATCTCCCTTTGGATTACAGGGCTTTCATTCTGCTCCCCACCCCTGTCTTCTGGCTCAGGGGTTTGGGTACTCAGGGAAAAACCGACTCTACTACTAAAGACTGAGGCAAAGAAGGCATTAAGTACCTCAGCCTTCTCCTCATCCTTTGTTACTGCCTTTATCTGATAAAGGCTGGAGATTCTCAAGAGTCCTCCTTTTGTTACTAATATATTTATAGAAGCTCTTTTTATTGGTCTTAACATCCAATGTCTATGTATGTGCACTGCCATACAAGGCATCATCATTCTCTTAATGAAAGGCCACCGGTATATTATATCAAACCATCTTTGCCTCAGGTATTACAAAAAAACCCTGAGGTTCCTGGAGAAGTGGCGTGCATAACAGGCCATTGTTCTACAACGTCTTGCATTTCTGTAAGCATATACAGTACAAAGAATAAGCAAACAATGAAATTACTTTGGACAGTGAGAAAGTTCCACCCTCAGTACTGGAACTGTGTTATTTCTAAGCATTCATAGGATTCATTGAACATTGCCATTTCCAAGGGAGAAATAGGGGCAGTTGCAATGAGTTCCTATTATAATGCGTCTAGTAGCTGCCTTTTGCTTTGGCTGTTAAATATTTTTCACCATAAATGATTTTAAGAACCTTCCTTCTGGAAAACAGTAAGACATCTATTAATTCAAAAAGCCTTGATTTCCAGCAAAGTGATTTTCTTTATAGCAACATTTCACCTGAAGTAAAATATATTAACCTTTCCACCCCTCTCCTCTTTCTTTTCATAACCTTCAGGAAAATGTTGCCATGGAATATTTAAAACAGCTCAGTTTACTGTGGGCTCATTTCAGCTCACCTCCAAGCAAGAGATATTCTCCTAGAAGTTCAGAAGCATTCTAAGCACTAAATAGTAGCAGCAGTTAAGAAAAAAGAAATTGGGGTTAGTACCCTGTTGTTCTCCCATTCTTTCCTATCAAGGTGTGTAGAAACTGAAGGCTAATGGAGAGAGAATGTAGAACTGAAATGTTTCAAAGCAAGGTGAAAAAGTTTAAATTAATCTGGTTTTTTTCAGCGTGCTTTATACCTGGACTCAGGCTATCCTTTGTGTGTGTTTAATACCATCATTGCAATTATTCTTCCCTCTTGACTGAATAATGAGCTGTGGTTTCCTGGTCCCAAAATAACTGCTTATGACTTGTAGTTACTAGCTTGGTCCCACAAAGTTCCTTTGTGTTACCATTTAATTGTCAGAACTCTGTAAAAAATACGAAGAAATCTTTCCAATTTTTATCTTACAAATATATTAAGAAAATCTGGTCAACTCTGTGTAATAAAGATTCAGTGGACATAAGGACGTATACATCTCAGTGCCTCATAATCCATATGTTCTTTCCTTGCACCACGAAGCCTCTTCAAGGTTTTCATGTGTGCAATAAACCCATAACTCACTGGTTATGATCTTCTGCTGAAAACAAATACGCTATTACTTCTGATACCTTTTAAATGTTAATTGTAGGGTTTGAAAAATATTTGTACAGCCATTTTCCCACAAGAAAACATTTCCAGTTGGTTTGTTTGTTTGTTTTAGTGTCAGAAAATGATATGTGACTGGGTTTTTCCAATGAAATTAACAGCTTCGAATTTAAATTTCCTTTTTATTCCTTGCTCATAAAAAATTGTCTTTTTTTTTTTTGGTGGAATTTAACAGTAAAAAAAAAATTAATATGGTAAATTCACACTTTCTTAAAAAGGAACTGAAATTAAAAGGAAGTTTTATTAAGTGTACAAAGAATGATTTTACCCTCAGTGCAATCTCTGGAACATAGAGGGCACTGTTACATTAATGAAAATAACATTTTACAAACTGAACCATTTCAAATTGGTTTTAATATTAGGAACTAAAGCACCAGTATGCTACAGGATAGTGATAGTTATGATGTCCTGTCTGCAAACAGGCAGTTGATACAAAATGTAAATAGAATCATACATGCAGTGTACTTCACTAGAATGAGTAAGAATAAAAATCTCTATGTAGAGATTATTTATTATTAATTGTAATTACTATTAATTATTATTATTAATTATTACTTCTTTGAGTAAGGTTTGCCCTTTATACTGGTAAATGCTATGGTTTTAACACAACTTCATACTATTCTAACTTGCAGAGACGCATCCTTAATCCTCCTGACACATTTGTGAAAGGATATTAAAGGACATAAAGTGCCTTACTCACTAAGGAGAACAATATTCACTATTTTACAGGTAGAGAAACTGAGTAATTTCGCTTCTGCTCTGCTGGCTTCATGAGCAAGAAGTCTACTCATAGCAGTGCCATAGTTCTTCGTTCCTGTAATCTTACCCTTCCCCTGCTGCCCACACGCAATAGCAATACTGGAAGAAGAGGAGCTTTACACAGTCTGTTTTCTTGGATGGGTGTGCTTCATTTTGTGCTCTGGAAAACTGTGCAATTAAGAAATACACTTGTAGGTCAGAAGACAGCAAGCAGGCAGCATTTGTGAGACTGCAACACAGGCAGAGAATAGCAAGTTTTCTCATTGAGGGAGTTAAGATCATCTAAGAGACCAGTCTGAAGAGAATACTTGAAGTCCTTTGGAGTTGGCTGCAAAACCTGTTTTGGGGTGACAGCCTCCTGAGGACAGTCTGAGAAATGTCTCAGTAGATGTACTCTGACACTGGCTAGAAAGTTGTTTAGAACTACTGTGATACGTAATGTCCACACTGCATTTACTACTCAATTTCACTGGAAAAGATTCTTCACACAGGCTGACGTTCATTACTTCAGGAGCAAAGATGCTAATGCTCCCACATCTAGTGAAAGACAGAGAAAAAATGTAATACCATCTTTGGTATCATCTTGCATCTTGCAGCCCAGTCCTCTATTGTGTATGTTTATCTCCTTGAAAGCAATGAAACTGCACAGTAAACAATTTCTGAATATTTTGGTTCACTCCTTTATGGAGGGAGCTTCGTGACAGCAGTTACCTCAGTCTGGAAACTCCCATGACAAGTGTCATAAATCTTACAAAACACATAAAATCATAATAAACACATTTTCCTAGCAAATCACATTAAATGTGGAACAAAAACAATCGCCTGGGATCTATTGTAATTAGAGCTTCCTAAGTACCACCACATAACATACCTAGTAATAGTGACTCTCTTGTATGTTGGAAAACAGTGACTGTGAGATTGAACCTACATGCTTGCTGTTATTCTGTTGTTTGCAGGTCAGGATTAAAGAGAAGTATCCAGCTTCCACTGTTTTCTATACTAAGTACTGAAATAAATGGGTGTATATGTATATTAGTTCAGTTGAAGGTGGTTGTTTTTCTTTAAAACACAATTGATTAGGAATACAGCCATAGATACGAAATTAAGAGGACATAATATTGATACCAAAATTGTTGTTTAAATATCTGTCAGCTGGCTAAGGATGCTACTTACATTTGGAAAATCATGCCATCAAAATTCATTCAATATGACCTGAAAAAAAAAAAATCTGCTGATTCTTTGGTCCAATTCCTATTATTAAGTCTTAAAATAACCCTCCTGAGACCTTTAGTTTCTCTGTATGCTGTTATGAACTTCTAGTGCCATAAACCACTGTGTTATCTTAAAACCAGCTACCAATGTTGATCCCTGCTATCAGTTACCAGAGTCCACTCTTGCTCTTTCTAGCCAAGACCATATTATTCTCTAGTTATGTTTTATAGAATCATTTCTGAGCTGCATATGAAGATTATGCTGGAGAACACTTCTACAGTTGTGTGAGAACATGTATATATATTGAAGGTAAGAGGAAAAAAGGTAACTTTTTAACTGAAATTTTTGAAAATTTAATATTACTGACTTTTTTCTGTCATTGTAAAAACAGTGACTATGGTCCTACTGTGAATAGAAACTTTGCTGTTGCCTAAAGATAGACTAGGACTAGGCATTAATCGAATTTAACTTAGTTTAGAAAGATACCTAGAAATTAATAGAGTACCATGTTTGATACGCACATTTTCAAAACAATGAAAATTTGTTATAATCACATAGTCCATGTTGAAAGCTAGCTATTACGAATTAATTACTATTAGCAGATAGTTAATCTGAATTTCCATACCCTTAGACTTTCTGAAGTAAAACAAAAAAAAATAACAATTCCAGGAACACCTCTAAAAAACAATGTTGTAAGTTATTGTGATACATAATATCATTCTTGTAATTGCAGCTCCACGAGTCAGGTGGCTGATAGAAAATAATCAAGTAATTTTCTGGATATTTGTTATAACACAGATAAGTTCAAAAACATCAAAAATCAAGTTAAAGGAACCCCCAACATTTAAGGTTATTTTATGAATGGTATCAGATCTTGTAATGTTGGGAGTATGACTGTGATTTTGAAATGCTTAGTTATTTTACATTTCTGTAGCTCCTTACAACAAGTTATGGGTATATTTGATAAATATATTTATTTAAAAGCTTTTATTGTTTAATTCATACAAATTTCAATTCATTCCAAAATTGCAAAAAGACATGTTTTCTTTACAGTATTTTTGATTCCAGGTATCAAATAATACTCCTTTTTTTTTCTCTGTCTCTGTCTCTAAATGTCACTTCTGCAAATAAAAGATATACAATTTCAGGTGAGGAAGAACTTTTGAAAAATTGCATGACTTACACTAATGTTTTGTGACTTAGAATCCTACTTAAGAAACATCCGGAGCTCTGCTACAAGCAGTGAGAAGAACTAAAGAACAGTGATACTTTCTTACATCCTGGAAGACTGTGAAATATTGGACTCAAAAATTTCACCCAGCATATTTTTTCCATGTCATAGTTGTGGCATGTGTTCAAACTCATTGATATATTTGAACTCTGCACTACATGATGCTTTTTTCCAAACGTGAAAAACTGCAAGACGTCCTACCTTAACCATGTCACAAGTGGAAGGCTGAATATTTCCTTTTCAGAGCTTCTGGACAAGACATGAAAGAAATATTTCTCAAGCAATAGTTTAAATCTATTTCTAGTTTTAAAAAAAACAAACCCAGAAGTAGCTGAAGGAGCCAGATGTATCTGGTGTGGCAAGAGAGTTAGGTGCCTTAGAACTAATTAACTGCGTTACAGACTAGGGAGAGATGAGGAAACATTCTTCATGTAGTTTGGAAGAATTATACATGTGAACAGGCAAGCCTTTGAAATATAAGGCATTTTTATCACATTAATGGAAACCACAGATATTTATTGACATAAACTCAACATATTTACAATTTACAGCCTGCAATTTGAGGTTTTGTTAAAAAAAAACCAAACTTAGCATTAAACATGCCTATTGATGGAGACAAAGATCCGCAGACTTTGTATGAGCTGTATCATAACTGAGTTTCTTTTTCACTTAGCGCTATTCAAATATTCAAATAGACAAGGAAAAAAGGTAGTTTAAATGCTTATGAACTAAGTGGTCCAAAATGCTTTTATTTTTCTGGGTTTGATTCATACTAAGGCGGCAGCCTTTTCTCTTTAAGATAACCTGTCATAGCCGATACATCTTCCGGGACAGTCCCCTACAACTTGTGTGTTCTATTCTGCTCCTGGCAAGCCATAATAATGTCACATTCAGAAAACCTCAACTCTAGCACCGCAGTTATCACTGTTTTTCTTTTCCAGTTCAGTTCACAACTTTCTTAATCCAAGCACTTCCAAAAGACTTCCTCATGCTGCAGTCTTTTCTTCTCTTTCCTTTCACATTGACAAGCTGCTTTCCTGTTAGCAGACTTTAACCAGCAAAACAGCAAGCTTTGAGGAATTTTAATCATAAATCAGAATCAAGAAAAGCCAGATCTGCTTTCTTCAAACTGTGGAAAAATAAACCTTCTTATGCTAAGAAGGACTAGATCTTGTAGGTGGGAGTTTATGCACCAGAAACAGGAGATGATCATGTTGGATCTTCTATGCAGCTGATTGGGCTGGTTTATAGCTTGGGACAAAGTTTTCATGGAAAACAGAAAAATCCCAAAGGATTATGACAAACTGCATACAGTCACAGTTAACTGACTCTTAAGAACAATATATTTCAGGATATGTTTTTATTGAATGAGGGGTGCTTCTTTCTGTCTAGAACTGCAGACTGTTGAGATGCTTAAGAATGTAATGTCTTTTTCCTCCCACAAACTCTGCCAGCTCCATACATGACATCCTCAGTTTCTCTGACAAGCAGTAGGTATAATAGGGAAATTTTTCAATTCACATTTTCTGAAAATTGAATATGAAAAAGGCATCAAGAAAATATCCCAACTTTTACTACATTATTCATTTTAAGACAAAGTGAGATTGGAAAGTGATTTCATACCTTTCAGTTCACAGAACTACCCGTATAATTTCTTGAAGACTGAAATACTACCCGCTTTATTTTTTCTTCCCATAATGCAATTCATTTCACAAGCAAAAGCATTACAGATTGTCTGTGCATCTAGTTATTTACTTTGAAATGTTTCTGAGCATTAATTAGTGCTTCTGTCAACATATTCATTTGTGCCATTCAGAAGACATGCAAACCACCCACGCGTGTTCTATTGCCCCAGCTCCCAGAAGCTTTGGATTTGAACAATACAATAAGGTGCTATTGAAAAGCATTTCAATCACACAGATTTTTTTTTTCTATATCATTTGTAAAGCAGAACTTGGGAATTACTTTCTTCTTTTTTCCTACAAGCACAGTCTGTAAACCATATGAGTGAACATACACTATAAAAATCCCATAAAATCATTTATTCCCTATATATTTTTCTTGTGACACTTTTAGAGATACTTGTAGTAGTAAAACAGATGTAAGAATGAAAGTGTACAGACATGTTATTTCATAATGGGATGATAAACAGGCATTCATCAGTACCCGAAAGGATAGAATGATTACTACATGAAACCTGACAAATTTCCAAATTCTGCTTTTGAAATGTTCAAAACGAGCAGAACAGTATAAAGCACAGTCCTGGAAACAGAGACAGCCCAGATTTGACTAATATTTCCATCTCTAGAATATATTTTACTGAATTTCTTAAAGGGGTTCAACAAACTCTTATATGAAATAAATAAATCGCTTTTTTTTAACATGAAGAATGGGAAAATGCCTTGTTAGGAGATTTGGTTTTCTATTTTTTCTATTTTTATTGAGCCCAGAATTTTGCTGACGGTTCTTGTTCTGTATTTCCTTCGTCCTCACAGCTTCATGTTGATAAGACTGCTCTCTCTCATGAGAGCTAGCACAGCCTGTGGCTTCAGTTATGTTCAACATACTGCTTGTCATAAGAGCTGAGCTGGCCACCATATTACATGGAATTGTTCCTTTCCTAGGCTCTGGATCATTTTAAACTGCAAAATAATGAGGATTGCATAATAAATCACAAATACATCTCTGATCTGAATGTGCAGATTCATGAAAACACAGTAGAAATGTTGAGATTTGCAAAACTTGGAGTGTGATGTCTAGCCATTGGGTTGTTTTTCATATTTAAAAGTACTGTGTTTTGTAAACTTTGGCAAGGCAGAATGGGAATTATTTGATGGAATACTTAGGGATTAGGATTTGCATATGTTTTAGTCTCAGGCTGGTTTAATAGGACCCTCACATTATGTGAATGTGTATGCGAATCTAAGTGCTCATTAATAAATCTGCCAGAGCTGGCAAAAATAAAATTAAAAAAAAATGCAGTTGGAAACACATTACCTGCTTGTTAAATATCCAAAAGTTTTTGAGCCTAGTGAGAGCTTTATTAAAGTTAAGACAGGAATTTTGTTGTATTTCATTGAATTTCATTGAATGTTTGCTCCATTGCAAACTTTCTTTCAAACAAATATACTGCACTTTTCCATCTTAAGACATAAAGGTGCGATTTAAACTGTGTTGTGTAATGACATTTTAAATTCCACACAGGTTTCAAAAGTCTGATACTTCAAGCTTATTTATAATTTTAGCTCATTCCCAATTTTCATTCCCTTTTTGTGCCTTTTATATTGGGTTAGACTGTGACAACTCTTCAGCTATTTGAGTATACACACATAGCATCATAGAATCATAGAATTGCCTAGGTTGGAAGGGACCTTTCAGCTCATTGAGTCCAACCATCAACCTAACTCTTGACAAAAACCATCACTAAACCATATCTCTAAGCACTATGTCTACCCATCTTTTAAATACCTCTAGGGATGGTGCCTCAACCACATCCCTGGGCAGCCTGTTCCAATGCTTAATAACCCTTTCAGTGAAGAAATTTTTCCTAATATCCAATCTAAACCGCCCCTGGCACAACTTGAGGCCATTTCCTCTTGTCCTATCACCTGTTACTTGGGAGAAGAGACTGATCCCCACCTTGTTACAACCTCCTATCAGGAGTGGTTGTAGAGAGCAATAAGGTCTCCCCCCAGCCCCCTTTTCTCTAGGCTAAACAACCCCTGTTCCATCAGCCGCTCCTCATAAGACTTGTGCTCTAGACCATTCACCAGCTTCGTTACCCTTCTCTGGACATGCTCCAGCACCTCAATGTCTTTTGTCTTTTTTGTGGTGAAGCGCCCAAGACTGGACACAGTACTCGAGGTGGGGCCTCAACCAGTGCCGAGTACAAGGGGACGATCACTTCACCTGTCGTACTCACCACACTGTTCCTCATACAGGCCAGAATGCTGTTGGCCTTCTTGGCCAGCTGGGCACACTGCTGGCTCATATTCAGCCGGCAGTCGACCAATATCCCCAGGTCCTTTTCTGCCAGGCAGCTCTCCAGCGACTCTTCCCCAAGCCTGTAGCCCTGCAAGGGGTTGTTGGGACCCAAGTGCAGGACCCAGCACTTGGCCTTGTTGAACCTCATACCATTGGCTTCAGCTCATTGATCCAGCCTGTCCAGATCTCTGCAAAGCGTTTCTGCCCTCAAGCAGGTTGACAGTCCCACCCAACTTGGTGTCATCTGTAAACTTACTGAGGGTGCACTCAATCCCCTCGTCCAGATCATTGATAAAGATATTAAAGAGAACTTGTGTCTCCAAATCCAAAAAGATAAATGGTTTGCTTTATGATCATTTTCTTTTTAGCCTAATGAAGACAGCTGCAATTCTCAAAAGCATGCCGATATCTAAAGTCAACCAGATTTTCACAAATGTGAGGAGACTGAGTGCTTGTGAAAATGTTAGGCCAAATGAATAATGGGACAAATTAGATCATGATATACTTTCTCTAAAGTACTTAAACTCATCAGTCTTCAAACCACTCACAAATACAGAGCTGAGACAAGAGGACTAAGTATTAAAGAGCATATTAATTCCTCCTGAGAAAGTAGCTCTTCACACATGCCTGCATAACATTTTAGAAGTTGGATATATTTTAGAATCATCGCCTTTGTGTCAAATTCATCAGAGGGGAGCAAGAAAAACAATTACCTCAATTTTAACCATGACAAAGGCAAGCAGCATTGCAGAAGGTTGGTTATATCCACATTGATTGTATGAATGTTGATGGGAACTGTGCTGTGCTGTGTGAGACTGATACAGATAATAAGAAACCACTAGTTTATCTTTCTAAATTTTTAGGGTTTAGGGGGATAGAGAAGATTTACATGTGAAAAGGAGAATCCTAAGAATGTCTGTGAGGACGTAAGTGTTAGATACACTGGCCAGACAGATAATTTTAAAATCAAATAGTAAATTAATTTTTGCATCCCATTAGTTTGAGCATTCTCCTAGCCTTTGGGGAACTTTTTACTACCATATAAACTGCAGGCTTATTTGCTAGAAAACATTATTCTGGAATCATGTTCCCTCTACTAATGTTATTGCCACTGCTACTGTTTATCCAAAAGGGCAGATGGAAGTATGTTATGTGCTTGGATTGTTGCAGCAGAAGAGCATTACACCTGTGGATACTCCCTTATTCTTTGCCCCAGCCTTATACTACTGTGCTCAGGTCAGGGGGAAATAACACTATGCATGGTAGCTGGTCCCAAGAAGCTCAGACTTTTTGTTTCCAGGCTCCACATCTTTGCTTTTCATCTCCTGCGTCATTTTCAGAGCACAGACAGGTGGAACAACTACTTGTACAGCAGTCAAAACCTGCAGGCTGCACAAACTAAGGGGCTTTAAATTTCCACAGCATCATAATATTGTAATCTTATACCCTCTTTTTAATGGCTTTAAGGCTGTATATAGAGCCTCTGACCAAAAGAAACAGGAAAGAAAAGAGACACCAAAATCATTTCTGAGTCACAATTTTCCCCAGCTGCAACATTTTCTTCTTAAATATTAGCAATCTATTCTAGCATTAAGTATTATGTTTTCAGAATATATGATTCTCTGAATATTTTACATACTAAATGTGTTTGTTTTATAGACTTCAATAATTGTTTTAATAAAATATGTGTTTCAATGCTGTATGGCAACATGGAATTTTTTTTTAAATGAAACTAAAGAAACTTGATTTTTGTTATGGGTTTTTAATTTCTCTGTCACAACTGAAGGTGAAACAATTGCTGTGGTTACTGATACTGCATTGAAATTACTGAGAAAGGGTTTTCCATAGTGTATACGGTGGTTTTATGCCTGTTTTAATTTCTATGCCTTTTTTGCAGCACCTTTTGATATAACAAATTCATTTTCTTCTCTTTGGATGAATATAACTTTTGTATCTCATACATGTCTTCTGTATGTACAGGAACAGTTCATTAAATCTTAATGTTAGATATCAGCTTCTAACTGTGATAAGACTATGCTGTAGTTGAGCAGTTCATTGTAATCAGAATAATAGAATACCTTAGAAAAATGTTGGAAAAATTAAGACTTTTATTTAAGAGCCCTTTCATTATAAACGAGTTCTTTTTAAACAACTTCTTCCTCCATCCTTGTTACTCTGGTGGCAGACGTTCACTGGGGACACAATTTAGCAATTTAAATCCTCTGTGGATTTTCTGTCATTCCTACAGTTCTGTTTACCCAAATAACACAGACTTGAAAATTTTCTGTCAATTGGCACATTGCAAAGATTAAGAAACTGTAGAATTTTGTTAGAATCAGAACATCTGATTCAAATCTTGGTAACCTCTTCCCAGGTTTGGACAGTTCTCTACCACCAAGTCTTTATTCCAAATGAGAATACATCACACAGGCCTTAAGAGTGGCATAAAAGTTCGTACTGTGAACAAAGAGAGGGATATTAGAAGGTGGTGGGAAGTGTAACACAAATTGTCTTTTCTGAACAGTTTCTGTATGCAAAAAACTTCTTTGTACCATAGCTTGATTTGTTCTTTGCTATCAATAGAATATATATCTTTAGAAATACCCTGAAGTACATTAGGGTTCTTATTTTATCTTAGGTGAGTTTATTTCTTTACAAGTGAATTCTTTTCAGACAATTTCCTCCCCATTCATGTCACAGTGTGACTCACAGTTTCTTCATGTTTCTTTTAATAAGTGGAATAGGTAACAAAAGAAAACGAATTTATTTATTTATTTCCTCCTTGAAGGACTGCACAGGGCGTGGAGTGTTGCAGAAATCAGGTGAAGAGCTTTAATTCCAAGCAGTGAAGCCTAGAACAGCTTATTGTTCTTTTGATAAATGAGATTAATTTAATATCTCCTTTTCAAATGTCCTTCAGATGTTTTCTTAGTACTAAAGAGAACAGATAGACAAAATAAAGTATAGAAGTGGTACATAAACAGTAGTGATGAGGATTATGGTGAAACTAGAACTTGATTACTGACTCCATATTGTAATGCATTTGGGGCACTGAGAAACATCTCGGAGCTTGTGTCACTCCTATTTCTGTTCCTGCCACCACCTCTCCCAATGACCACCACTGGTGCCCAGCTGCCATGAGAGAGATCAGGATGATAATAGTACTCTCTGGTGTTGATACTGGCACGCAAAGGCTCTTAAATGTTTTTCTTTTTCTTCTTTTCTTCCCCACCAGCTGTACAACAGCTATTTTGCTTCACAGTGAAGTAAAATTTTTAAGCATCATAAAAGTTTCTTTATTATTCTTAAAAGTAAAAAAATAATTAGTGGTATCTTTAAATCATGGTCATACTGTGTTTTGGCAAATGCTACTTTTCAAATATTTGCTACAGTTAAAATAATACCCTTCAGTCATGTTTTCAGCTGGATTGGAGTTACCTTTCTTATTAACAGCTATACATAGTGCTATGTTTTGGATTTGGGATGAAAACAGTGTTGGTAAAACACTGATGGTTTTAGTTGTTGCTCAGCAGTCAAGGCCTTTTCTGCTCCTTACACCACCCTGCCAGTGAGTAGGCTGGGAGTGCACAAAAAGTTGGGAGGAGACACAGCTGGGACAGCAGACTCCAACAGACCAAAGGGATATTCCATGCCATATGATGTCATGCTCAGTATACAAAGCTGGGGGAAGAAGAAGGAAAGGGGGGGGACATTCAGAGTTGTGGCATTTGTGAAGCAGGTAGATTAAACATCTGCTTCTTCTGGTTTGCATTCAGAATTAAAGCACAGCATTGGCTTATACTGACAAATAACCATGAGCTGGAATTTGGCCTCAGCAGATCTCCATTTCTTGCAGCTAGTTCTCGGAGCAGCTGGACAGAAAAACGAGAATCTACCATTATAACAGGAATCAGTCTCTGCTCTCCTCCCACCCCCTAAATTCTCATTAGGTCCTGTTCCTGTGCTGCAATGGGAGTAACTTTCTGTTGCGAAAGCCAACTACTTCACCTGTTCTCCAAAGCATGAATTTTACCTCGCTCATTCTGAATAGTTTTTGAAGAATCCCTCCTTAAATATAAAAATAAAAAATTGAATAGTCGATAGTGAAAATTTTTTATCCATTGGTGCAAGTCAGAACTCTTCCTCACACCATCATGCTCCTCAACAGAAATTGGCAGCGCTGTTTTCAGATTTTTGTAGCAAACTCCTTCATATCTTTTTTTTACATGTATAATCAATGGAACCACTAAAAGTTCCATTG
Organism: Dromas ardeola; assembly: GCA_013398915.1. NCBI lineage: Eukaryota > Metazoa > Chordata > Aves > Charadriiformes > Dromadidae > Dromas > Dromas ardeola. Next base: position 39,849 of record VYZM01011582.1, on the reverse strand, counting down.
AAAAAATATCCAGTACAGGAAATAATAGCAATATGATAGATCAAATTTAAAAGGTCTCATTGATCTGGCTCTACAGTCAAACTCAGAACTGTCTTCAGAAGTTGCTACCAAACTCCTACCACAATTCCGGGGCAAGGCACCAGATCAATCACACTCTACAACTTACATGGGCTAATGAAACTCTCCTCATATTTTAGGCAATAATAATTATTAGTCTAATGAAAGGACAGTTAAACTATTTAAAATATTACTTTATTTACAATGACACTAACTAAATTGGGTAATTATTGCAGAAAAAAAAACCTCTTTAGTAAAATATTTAATGCTGATATACACAAACTTTTTAGTATCTTCTCCTTACTTTGGTGGTATGCTCATACCTTCAGTACTTCTCTGGGTCCTAACATCAATGGTGCCGGTTTTCCTAGAAGAAGGTGGTATGACTTTAAGGTAAGTCATCAACATCCCAAGTCCTTCATCAGAAACATGGCACCATTGTTATGTTCTTTTCATTTACTCCAGGATCCACTTGGCTATTTTTATGTTTTCCATATCACACCCTTTTTTTCCTGTGTATGGTGTAGTTTACATATGTTGGATACTTGTTCTCTTTGTTTTCCCTAAAACTGGTTTTTACTAGGCTTCCAAAATTAAATTCCTCCAATGATAAGAAATTGTTCACTGACGGTCTGCCTAAAGCCTTATGGCTTGAAGCCTCTGCTTTCATATTTGTCCACAATGTCGAGATGTCTTCTATCATTACCCATCGTCACAGCTCTAAGCTACATTTTCAGTCTAGCATTACACATATTCAGTCTACAAATGATAACTACTGCATATTACTATCCGTCACTTACAGCAGTGTAAAAATGACTGTAACAAGAGACATTACAGCAATCATACAAGCTAAGCTAAAGCCAAACCAAGTTAAGTAATAGATGCTCTTGCTCATTATATAACTGTTGCTATAAATTAATAAATCACCCAATAAACAGTTGTCTTCTCACCATCACCAATATCTGATTTTAAAAAGGAGGAAGCTCTTCCTCTACCTCTCACTTGGCTGAGCTCAAGTAGAACACTGTTACTTCTAGTTAGGGAACTTTTTATAGTTTCATTATCAAGTGCAAGCTATGAAGTAAAGTTTGGTAATATGATGAGAAAAATATCTGAGAAGAAATTACAACACAGAATTTTAACTGAGCTAGAGGTAGAAATAGATAAATTTGAAGATAACATCTCCATAAGTTCCATTCAGTAATAAACGACATAAAAGTCTCTATAAAATTCTGTATTGAAAGATTCTCTGTGGTTTAATACCACCTTGAATTTTCATTACATCAGATGAAAGCAGTAAATGATAGGTTTTTTTCTCTTCATCAAAAATAGAAATAAAAAATGTTATTCCCTCATGAATTTGTATTGCTTTTCTTGAAGAAGTACATGTGTTTACATAGGCAATAAAACTGGTCCTACACTACATTCAATTAAAAAGCTGTGCAATAACAAAGCAAGCAAAGACTAAAGAAAAAAAAAAAACACAAAAAAAGGCCATAACTTACAATAGGTAAATGTACCTAAAAGCATAGTGAATATGTATGTGCTTTTGCTTAGCTTTCTAGTAACAGAGTACCCCTTAAAAGTAGTAGTTCATACTTAAAGGTATCTGAAATGAGACTACATTAGGCAGCAGTTCCTAAATGTTTTTCTTCTGTTTGCTTTCCAGTGTCCTGTCTGCATTTCCATTAACATTTCTCTGGGTTTTATTGTTTGCAGGGACTCCCTTCTCATCCACTGGCATTTCCAGGGTCATGATGTTCAATTCAGGAAAAACTACACTGACACTGGTGAATTTTTTTTATGTTCTGATAATTTCCAAAAAGTAGCAATCAGCAATCCAAAAATAAAAAAGAAAACCAAAACTTTACAGACACTAGCATACTTCACCTCTCTCAGACAGTGCTTTAGCCATGCCAATAAGAAAATGAAAGGGTATGTCAGGCATGACATAAAACACAAAAGGTATAGAAAGAAACAAAATTCATTCTGTAAAAATACATCCAGATATTAAAACAAAGCACAATCATTCACCTAAAGTTTTTCTGGGTTAATGGCCCCAGCTGATCTTAGCTTTAAGGAGCAACTACTTCCACCAGAAATGGAAGATTTCTTGCATATATTCATCCTGGTTTTAGCACTGCCCTCCCACCCATGAAGTGATAAATAATTAGCCTTTGTCTCTCTGTAAATGCTGCATAGACCTTGGATGATGAAGTGGTTGCAGTCGCATAGAAAAAGGGTGAAAAAACAGGGGAAGCCAGAGCTAGATGCATTTGCAAATTCATTGCACGTTGCATTTTTTCACCTGCACATATATCACACATGTTCATAAGATATCCAGAAAAGGGGTGAGTAGTTAGGTGACAAAGTTTTCTAATAGTATTAAGTTATTCAGGGTAATAAAAGCAAAATCTGGCTGTGAAAAGTTGCAGAAGTTTACAATACTGAATGAGCAGTAAAAGATGAAATTCAGTGGTGACAAATGTAGAATAATAAGCAGACAGAATAATCTCTCTATATATAAACAATGAGAGACCCTAAATAATTTATGAACATTCAGGAAGGAGATTCTGGGCTCATTGTAGGCGGTTCTACAAAAATATCAGATCCATCATAGGAAGTGCTCAAAACCCCCAAATATAGTATTTGGAATGACTAGGAAAGGAATAAACAACAAAATAAAAAAAAATATTTAGGGCTATGCATAAACACATTGCAGTTCTGTCTCTCCTTCTAGTCTCAGGAAGAACACAGGGAAAACAGAATATGGTAAAAAGAATAATGAAACTTATGGAGTAGGCTTTTTATGCAAACGCAGCCTGTATAGGTAGAAAAAGAGGTAACTGTGGAATGTTAGAGGTCAATAAAATCGTGACTGGTTTGGAAGATGTGAATAAGTGCATCAAATGAACTTCCTAGGGAGCATATCTTGAAGAAAACAAAAGGCAGCATTTTTTACACAAAACAACTAAATTGTGAAACTTATTGCTACAGGATGTTATATATGACAGAAATGCAAATAGGTTCATAAAACAGACAAATCTGTGAAAGAAGTTTTTATGCAAAACAACCTACTTACACAGACAGTGATGCACTCTAAATAAGTTAATTGGAACTATTGATTTCCACCAGCAGAAGACGGCCTAATCCTTTCTGAGTAAAGTTTTCATTTCCCTTACTGGTGGAAGGTCTAGAACTCTTTGCCTTATATTTGGCACATCGTACACAAATTCACAACTATACTTTTGGAGATATTAGAAGAACATTTTCTATGCTGGCTAGAGTTGGAAATTAAAGCCCAATATAAGGCTTTTTTTTTTTGATCCATAGGATGTTAAGTAAATGCCTGTTTGGGATTCCAGAGAACTAAAGAAAGATTAGTGCATATGCTAAAATATGTTGTAGAAATTTTAGAGTAAGTTTTAAAATTGAGTGTATATATATGTCTACATATCTACTGTACAAACTTTTTCCAGTAGAGGCAAGAATGTGGGATGTGTCACCAGCATTAATTAGAGCTGATAAAACATAGTTTTAAAATATATCGTATATAGAAGAAAAAAAATAAATCAGACTTTTTGTACAGATTATTTTTTCTGTTTGTTTGTTGTTTTGTTTTTTTTTTTCCCTAATGCACAATTAATTGTGTGGGATAGTTAGGAATATTTGAAAATATTTTTTTTGCAAAATCATGTCTTACTGATCTGGGCAGTTGGTCAATATATGTATGTCTAGTTAACACCACTGCACAATGTATTTCTAAACAAATATATTACCAATCAAAAGAAAATGTAATCTTTTTTTTTAAAAAAAAAACATAACTTGCAAGGAAAACAATGACTTTTAAATATGAATTTCAAATGAAGACCTCGTTTATGATGGGGATACTGTCCAGCATTCACAGCTGGAGAAGATCCCTTTTTCTTACTGGTGGGAGAAAAAGTCAAAAGAAGAGTCAAGTATCTAGAGATAGCAGTGAAAGTTTTGAAGTGGGAAAAGATCTTTTTTTTTTCCAACTAAAGAATACTGATAGGAGTGGAGGGAGAACTATGAAAGGCTGGGAAGTTTAGTCTTTCAAAATTATCCATAGAGAAAACATTGATCACAAATGATTGCAGCTGATAAAAAGATTATGATTTTTTTGGTCTATGACATCATGAACTGTGTTTCAGCTCACTAGAGAAGTATTTTTGTTGCATGAGATGAAAGGTATGTGTTACATGCCCTGTTACGTGCAGGAGAGTATGTGAAAGTACAAAGTCAACTGGAATAATGTTGGAGGAGTGTGCAGTCTGCAGTTTTATCCATATTGCCTTTGAGAGTAGTCCTGGAGTGAACTATCCCAGAATGAGCTCCTTTGTAGAATACTAATAAGGGAAGCAGCAGCTGTGCGGATCAGAAACTTGAATGGCTTAAAAGAACTGTCTCAGCACAGAAATGAGGCAGATAAGATACTACAGCCAAGCTGATGGACTTGGTATTGCTATTTCTAGCAAGAAAGACTTGTACTTTTTGATCTGTAAATCCCAGACAACAATCCACCATGAGGTAAAGCCACTGGAATAGTTAAAAGGCACCAGCATAGAGATAATTGAACTGATCATTGTTTCTAACCTGACCTACCTTCAATGTGGCATTCATATACCCACTTTATTTTTCCAAGCTCCCCTTGCCCACCTATTGCACTGAGAGTAGCACATAGTGTATCTGTTCTCAAGTGAGGAAATATAGCTGTCCTCAGCTGTCCCAAGAGGCAAGGCATGGTAATTAGTTGATAAATTTTACTGCAATATATAAAATGAAAACACATAAACTTTCTGTTCTACATTCTTTATTTCTCATTAAAAGTCTATTTTAATGTAAAAGTAGCAAAGATTATTCCATGTTTTTGAGCTGGGACCCTCAGGCAGCACATGAACTCTGATCTTAAATAATTTGACCTAACTTTCTGGCACAAATCCTTAACGTGAAATTGGTAGGTAAAAAAGGAGCCGTGATTTATACATCACTTTTATGTAGATCACAATTTATATATTGAATAAACTCTGCCTTTTCTTGCAAAAGTTAAATACTCTAGACTATTGCACACTACTCGCCTAACCTTAGTCTTTAGTTAAGGGAAGTTCCCAGTTACGACATTTTTAGAAAATATAGAATAAATATGCAGCTATTTGGCTGTTATAAACATAGTCATCTTACTTTCAGAAGAGATGGTATTTTTTCTAAATACATATAGGAACCCTTGTAAAAAGGTACTTTCTTAATTACTCCATGGCATAATCTAATCTTATTTATACTTTATTGTACCTATAGATACCTTTATTCATCACTATGGCATTTCAGCGCTTCCGTCTATCCTATTTTCTGAAAAATAAGTGCTTGCTTTTAGCACAAATCAGTTGATAGCACAGTTTTGCTGGAAGAGAGATGAGATTTTTTTAGGAGGTAACAGAAAAAGCCTTGATAAAATAAAAGGACTCATTTTACACATCTCAGCCTATAAGCAATTAGTAGCATGAAGGATTTGTCTAGACATATATTTTTTAACAGTACATAAAAGAATCAAAGTCTAACCTGTACTGTGTAGTGCAAAACATGTTCATCATACAACATTTATATCACCATCTGCAGGCCATCTTACTCTCTTATGCTTTCCGCACAGCAGCATGAATATGTCATTAAAGAGGCTTGCTTTCTTCTTTCATTTGCACTCGATTGGGACTGAAATGTCCAATATTCCTATTACCATTTATATGGAAAGGACTGTATTTTCCTGTACATTTCCACGGGTTCAAATCCTCATATACCCACTGGATGTGCCTGAAAGAACTTTTAGCTGCCTTTTAAAGTATCCTTTTGTGCCTTATCTTCCATATCTTCATTTCACTCAGTTGCCCCTTTTGATGCTGAGGTAGGCGTAGCTGCTATTGAGACATTTTTCAACCAAGAAGAATCTAGGTTGCTGTCTATAGAATTGATGGCCATGTACTGGAAATTTTCATATGTGATGAATGTAAGAACGGATTTACAGAAGTTAAACATTATTTCCTCAAAGCCTGTACAAATTCCAGGCTTCCCAGCTCTACTACAAACTGTCCTGGTGCTTCCTGGCAGCTATGAAGGAAAACACAGGCTAAAGTTTCTCCAGAGTCCTTGTCAGTTATGCTAAACCTAACTTTGGGCACGCTTGAAAATTAGTTTCATCCTATTAGATCAATGAATTCCTACAAACTGTTTTTGAATCTCAAATGTGCTTGATTTTTAGAGTATTTGGAAAAAATACTGAACAAGAACATGGGTTACAGAATTCGGATTTGAATCTTCTGGCACTCAAGTGTGACATTTAGGATGAACAGTTTGGATGTAAATCAAAGTTAACTAAGGGAGTCCCTTTATTTTCTGACTCCGAATGTTCACCAGGCTGGTGCTTTTAAAGTAATTCCTGTGGTCAGTGGTACCAAAAGGAGTGGTGACACTAATGTTGATATCGTTATAAAGTACTTCTAAACCTTCTTCAGAATGTGTGCAATTACAGGTAGATTAAATTGGCATGAGTTGTTATGGGTGAACAAAAAACGTTAAACTGTTTCCGAGGTGCTTTAATAAGGATCTTTAAGCCTTCTGTTATCATCCTACCTCCATCCAGAAAGAGGTCATGGAGTTTGTCATTCTAAACAATTTATTGTTTAGTTCTAGGCTCTCATTCTCATTTCTGCTCCAGAATGTCTATATTAGCTTTAACAAACATTATGGGCGATCTGTAGATCTGTACAAACCTACTAAAGCAGTGACCCTTTTTAGAACCATTGAAAATAAATTGGGTTCCTTATTTTGTGTCAGCCCTGGCTGAATGAGTGGGAGGAATTCAAGGCAACGCAAAAACGACAAAGAAGCAGCAGAGTCAGAGATATATCCTAAAATTACCCATCAGCTGGGAAAGTCTTATTAACAGAAAGAGAGCCTTCACTGCTCAGTAAAGTTGGGAGATGAATCCCAGGCATCCCCTGAATGCTGAAGTCAGTACACTTATTTATCCGTAATTAGGGAAAAAAATCTGAAAATGTACGTTCAGAAAATCTACTTTCATGTTAATTATCTGTTGCTCTCTATAGCAAAGTCTTGTTTAATATTCTCAGAGAAGCTATAAATCTTTGCTAAAGTTTAAGGCTGCCTGCTGAGAATTAGTGAAAGCAAGCAGTGAATAAGAATACCTGCTAATAATTCAAACATAATTTGAACATTAAAGCATGTTGTGGGTCAAGACTGGAGAATAAAACCTAAAGAATAGCAAAAAATACAAATTATAAGTTCAGTTGAGTCAACAGTCCCAGAACCTACAGAATTCAAACTCCTAGGGACTTCTTTTTTCAGTGTTCAGTGTTCACAAAAAAGCCCTGCTTGTGTTCTGTTACTTTGGGGAATAATTCTGAGAGCTGATTACAAGAACAATAAACATAGGATGTATATGTAAGATGAGTTGGGGGCATAAAAATCATATTAAAAAGGACTTTTCCAGTTTCCCATATTTATTAGATAGAAGATAAAGATCACCTCACTGAGCTTTAAGCATTTAAATCTTCCCGATTAAAAGAGACATTTTATGCATCCCTGAGAAATCTTGGGCTGAAGGGAGAATTAACACCACATCCACATGCTCCAATACACTCGGACAAATAATCCTTCCATTGTACACATACATTTTGCCTTGTGTAAACTCACAGGCTCACAAAGAAATGAGAAGTTCTTTTTTGACTAATTGTGATCAGAAGACCTTTACTTCTTTATATGTCTTCACTGACACATAAGAAGCTACCACCAAGAAAAGCTGTAGAGGCCCTAAATCTTCTTTGTAGACAATATCCAGTTACAGTATACGTTGGTATTGGCCATCAGAGTATTTTAACATTATGGAAAAGAGCTGATGATCTATAGAAGGAAAATTATTTTGGTTTATCTGGTATGTTTGGTTTTTTCCTGTTCTTTTCCTGTAGTACACTTCATTTACTCTGGCTTTTGCTCATTGTTCTATAGGCTGAATTTTACCAAGCATATTTACAATATATTATGTCATATATTGTGATGTATATGGTAGTTGTCAGTGTAAGTGTTCTGTGGATGATTCTGGACTAAGTATCTTACTTGCACCATATGCTTCTATGTGTTTTGATGTTTTCCAGTCTCACAGTTGTTTAATTTTCAGTTTTGCTTTCTTTCTAGCAAAACAATTTTTAGGCCCACAACTTATACACTATTAGAAATGAGATAGGCCAAGGAGACTGACTACAGGTAAAGGCAAAATGCAAAATGACACTAGTATACAGGAATAGCAAATTTTATACTTGTGTGTGCTGGAAAAGCTGTATTAGGAATCTCATTCAAAATGCAAGCTTTAAAGATTTTTTAAATATAGCAGCATTTGTTAGCAAGTCGAAAGCAATTCCTAATGAAGGCAATGATTACTTTGGGATCTATGTGGTTATACTT
>VYZM01011582.1:2842-25243 GCA_013398915.1 Dromas ardeola | reverse complement strand
AAGCTTTATATGTGGATTTCCATTCCCCTATTTACCTTGTAGAAGAAAGATATGAATCTGTTCTTTTTATTCTCTCAGCAAAATGCAAGCTAAAAAGTAGTATTCCATTAGAAGGGAGTACATGTTTTGCTATTATTATACTGTGTTTCAAAAAATTGTGTGTTCTTTCTTTATCAATAAGAGGCATAGAAACATCCCCATCTCTCAAAGTAAGCAACATAATATTATAGCCTTCATTTTCATGCTTAAGTATTCATTAGATCAACGCCAGTGGGCTAAATCCTCTTCACTGAGAGGAATAAACTACAGCTGGAGTAGGGATCGGGATTCCAAAGAATGTTATGAATGTTATGAAAACTTGAGATATTTTTCAGATGCTCATTCAATACAGTTCAATACAGCTGAAAACAAACAAACAAACAAACAAACAAATACTAGCAAATGAAGGTAGTCAGAGTGAAGTAAGTTTTCACAAATTTCTCGGAATATCTTATAAAGAACCTCCAAACTCTCTCAGCATGCATTCAGTTTTAAAATGGCTGAAAGACAGGGTGCAGGTTGCATTACATTTGCTCTGATCATCACCTTTATAAACATTTCATTTTTATTTTCCTAGAAGAAGAAGAAAATGAATAGAGCAAAGATTTATGCCATTGAATGTCATAGCTGATTACCTCCAGAAATGAGAAGAATGCAATTTTTATGCTTTATTTAAAGCTGAGCTATTTTTCATAAGCAAATATAGCCAGGCCAGACAGCTTTAATTTTTAAGAATGTATGGTACACTCTGGTATAAATTTGTAAATTATGATATGTTTTTAGAATCAGTGTTTTCCTAAATAAAACATTCAGCACAATTCTAGTATGCATAATATTTCTGCTGTAATTTGCAATGATATTAAGACAATAATTTTTCTTAGTAAGTTGCAGGCACTATGAACCATTTGAAAATACCATTCACTGATAACTTACTTCCAAGGATGACTTATGGTTACCGTATGAGACAAAATATATTTATTAGGAAATTTCAGCAAACTGGTTTCTTTTTCCAGCCAATGGAATGAAGTTCTATGGAGAACGAGATGTGCAAAGAATGTGTAAAAAATCTAACGAAATTCAAGGATCATTGCTGTTAAAACAATATGTAATGGTTGTGTGCCTGGCATTCATTTTTATATTTATTTTTGTAGGACAGATACAAACAGTCATATTTGTGTTATACAAACTGTTTGTGTGTGGCCAAAACAGGCAGTGGTTCCAAAGATCTATTGACTCCCTGCTAGATGCCTACTTCTACATGCAGTGTGTGTCCAACAAGATACTTTCATGGATCTATATGTCTGATTAATTATTTCCTCTTGAATCCGCTACTGAACACATACATTGTCTCTAAGACTTGAGCAGAGGAGTATGTGAGAAGGCAAGCCCATGCCTCAACATGTGTTCATGGGAGAGCAAAAAGGATCTAAAACTATATCCATGTAGGTGGTGCCAGTCTTTGGGAGAAAGCTCTTCACTAAAAGCTGTGTGCATAGTTCTGTGTTCACATTCACAATCATTTGCATCATGTGTCCTGAAACAGTGATGCCCAAGAACAGGGGCACAGCATTTCTATTGTTGATTTAATTATCAAAATATATCTATATTAACATCAAAATATTCACAGTGAAACAGTGAATGCAGCAGACATATTTTGGGAGTAAGCATAGAGAAGTCCAGTTTTTTGGGTTTATTTGTTTAATAGAAATTCTGATATAATGAAAAACAACTAGCGCTGATTCCCCTGTCACACACAGATGCCTCCATTCTCTAGTTTATCTTTTCTCTGAAACCTCATTAAGAGACTCTTTACTTCCTGTAGTCATTATATTTCCTGGCAGGACGCAAGGAAATTCCAGTATCACCTACCACTGAGCGAAAAAGAAAGCCAAAGCAGAAAACAGAGATAATGTTATCACACGGTTTAATCTGACAAATATCTACACTGCAAATCCTTAAAACTGTACTTGAAGTTAATGACAAAGTCCCCATAACTTAAAGCTGCAATGGAGCTTTGACGTAGAGAACACTTGAGTTTATCTTAATTATTCTAACTACCTTTTCAACAGCCCGTGGGCTCTGGGCACTTTGCATATCTTTGCTCACAGCAGTGAATACAGGAGCTCATTCCCTATTGCCAGGCTCCAGCAGCTGCCTTGGAGAACGCAATGTCAAATTCTGTAGTCTTGGAAACTAGAAGCAGGTTGCACACTGCTCTACCACAATTTTCTCCTTCTCAGTGCACTTGGTTCACCCAGGTTGAAAAGTACATCCACCCCTAAAGACAGAAACCTGACTTGGCCAGACTTTTGAAGCAAATCGCTCTGCCCCTTTCCTTTAAAGTGAGCACACTTGAAAAACTTGAAAGAGGTTTCAGTCTTTGCAACAAGTTTATATTTGATCAAAAACTGAGAAAATGACCTATTGGATGAAAAAGATTAAAATAAAAGTGCTTATAAGCTGACTTTCCCCTTTTCCATGTATCCTGACAGAATGGCATCCTTTGAATTTGGATCTCAACCATCAGTTGTTAAGCAGTTTGTTAGGTTACAGTCAATTTCACAGTCCCAACTGAAGTCTCTAGGAAACTTTTTTTCTGCCACCTTTGAGACCTCCCTGGGTATACCGCAAGAGTCCCAGTCTTCTCTACAGTAGGATTCCTGCTTACAAACTTTTTCCAGCTCTCTTTCTCTTTGTGCTGTTCCGCTTTAGGAAAGTTTCTCGCTCATGAATGTTTTTTGACTCTAAAGAAGAGAAAATCTTCTACCCTCTCCCATCAAAACTTTCCAAAAGGCTGACAGCAACTGCCACCGACTAAACAAACATCCTCCTTTCCTGCTCTCCAGCCCTGCCTTCTTTATGTAGCAACATACAGCAACACAGTCAACAAGCAAACCAGACACCATTCCTTGCAGCCTGCGTTTCCTGACCTCAGCATCAGATCGTTCCTTCAGAGTACTTTTTTTTGTCCACTGCAGTGTAGCTAAAACACATCATTTGAAATATTTAATACATAACTGAAAAGGATTTTCTTGGGCAAATTAGTGGGTTTTCCCCACATCTCCTAATAATAATCAGGATCCTGAAATTGTGAAATTTTGATTTTTTTCAGAAGAACTCGCACGCCATGAACATTCAGCTAATCAAAACATCCACTCCATAGAGAAATAAAAGGTACTTCAATATTAAATTGCATACATTTGATATGAGACGACTTGTAGACCATCACACAAGCCCTCATTTCACAAATTCCAGTAGATAGAAATAATTTAAACATTCCTATTTCTCGCTCACACACCGGCTATTCATAAAATGTAATCTATTCTGGCAGAAGGATAGGCACTGGGTGAGAATAATGGTTGCTTATTTTTAGACACCACCCTGTATTCTTGCTACAGCTTGAGAGCTGCAGTTAACTTAATTGGATGTGGTTTTTCTAGTTACTGATATTTTCATATTCTGAGCAGGTTGGTAGCTTCAGCATTATCTGTCATGCCATACTATTGACATGTTATAAGAAGAACAGAACTGATATTGTTGGTAGGGGTTGAAGGAATGGTGAGCAAAAAGGTTCAAAATGAGCTACTAACACCCAAAAAGACAGGTGGCAGGAGAAAGTTTAACGTCCTAAGAATTTTTATGCCTTGAGAACAGGGTCAGCTGAAAAATGTTCCTCTTGAGGGATCTTCTCTTCACTAACTCTTATATTCTCAGATTATAATGAGCACAGAATTTCTATCAACCCAAACCCAAATACTAAGGAACATAGATTCCATGTAGCAAGTTTATAAGATGAAAACACTTAACCTGGAGATGAAATCTCTGGAAAAAATAGGAGTCTATTAATTCTCTAACTGGAAAGCTGCAGTTTTATTGGATACTAGCAGTTTCTAAAAGTTCTTCAGCAGGTGTGGAGATACGTGTGAAGGATTCTACCTACCAGACTATGCGACTATGATATTTCAGTGGTATGAATTTTTATATACATATACTCCTAGATGAAATCACAAGGGACTTATTTATTTGTTTGTTTCTGTGAAAAAGCTCTGATATTTCCATTCAGTTCCTACTAATACACTTGATGCATTCCTGTAATATTAATCAACCATAGACAGAATAAAAATCAATACAGCTCTGAAATACAGACATGCAATACCAAAAATAAGCATCAAAAAAGACAGTCTATGCAGTGTATTTCTAAATACTTTTGAGGATTGTGCTAGCATTGCAAAGAGCAATTTTTTTTCCTCTGTAGGCAGCTAAGGCTATGCATTTTATATGGCATGTTTGATGTTATGTGATATATTCCCTTAACATTACTATTAAGGCCTTAAGACTGGATTCTGATCACAGATACTCTGGTGAACATCTGGCATAATTCCACAGAGGATCTTTGGAGTTATTCTAATTCATATTGGTGTCATTTGGTGTCACATTGATGAAAATTTGGTTCTATAATCCTCCTTTCCACAAGTTGTTTATGTCTGCAACTTTGTGACTAACAAGAAATTTTATGCTGATAAGTAATTTTCCCCCAATTCTGATGTTCTCAGCAAATCTTTGACTTTACAAGGACATACAAGGCGGCTTTGTTTATCTTAGAAAAAGTAACTTTGGAGAAACTCTAAGTGTAATGCAGAAATAGAAATGATATTGCAGGGTATTTTCTGATGGAATTGCATAGTTTAACCAGCTAATTATAGCAGGCCATAGTCCTGTTGATAGCCTCTTTGTTTTAACCAAATGCAGTAAAACAAAGAATACAAGGTTGCCTTTTGTTGAAACACACGAAAATCTCAGAGTGCATTCTCAATAAAGTAAAAGCTGGTAAAGAAAGCAAGATTAAAAAGAATATTTAGAGTCTACTTAGAAGTATGAGTTAGCTGTTGGCTTTTAAGGTTTTATTTGTCCAGTTACTGCTTAGTTTCTATATTTTTTGGTGTAGGTTACAACCCTCCGTGCATTATGAACATGCTTATACTAGCCACACTTGCAATTGAAGTTGTAGGTTATTATTGATAACTCAGGTAGATTCTGCTTGCTTCTCTAGAAGATTAAGAGTGAAAGTTTCTGTGACTGAGCAATAAACCCTCCAATTGAAGAAGGCTCAGAGGATGCAGGTAGAGGAGATGTGCTCATGAAGCTGAGCTCAAGCAAGAACAACCTAGAAAGTGATCAGAGCTATTGTAGGGAAAGCTGGACTTAGCTCAACACAAGGGGAACTAGAGGGTGACCTTTCTTTAAGATAGATGGCTGTATCAGTTGAGTGGATCAGCTAGCTATATAGTGGATCTACCAGTTGTGTAAACGATTTTTCCAGTGTCAATCAAAAGGTTGTGAATGTCTTCTTGAACTAGTCAGAACAGCCTGGGGGAAGCGTATAAGTGGCTCAGCCCAGCCCATTGTAAAAATCAAACAACCAATAGAATCAATTTTGAAAATAGCAACGGGCTTGAGCTGGCTTCAACCCATGTTCTTCATCCTGGTGGCTGGGGACACCCTGTGTCATGACAGTGAGCATGAGCATAGAGACCATTAACAGAAATTACATTTGTATGGCGATCCAACTGTACATTGCAATTGCTATATTCTGCTAAGTGTACTTGCATTTTGGTTTCAGTATATTGATGTATCTCTCTGATTAGTCATAATCCTCTGTAATGTCAAATATCTACAAGTAAGTGAACTTGGTATTAAACATTAAACCCTCATCATGTGGAATATTTGAAAAGAACCTGGTCAAATATATTAGGCTCTGACAATCTGTTGACAGAAAAGCGAGAGTTTTCTGATCATTGTAATGTTCTTCCTTATATTCAGACAATTTGACTAGAAAACTCTCTTGAACGGTACGTTGAGTATTTTCTTCTCTAGTCACCTACTGTCGACTCAAGACAGTTTCAAAATACTTTGTGAACAAGCAATGTTACCTGTTACATAAAAGATTAATTCAAAGATACTGTTCATAATGAGCAAGTAAAACAGAGGACACCAAGGAATTTTTTTTTGTTAATATCAACAATTCAATCCTGATCTTTGCAACATAGATAAAAAGATCTCTCTGAGCTTACAGCTCTGTCAGCATGCAAATATTTTTGCATGGAAGTATAATATTTCCTGACACTTTCAATGTGTTTTCTTATCCTAACATCTGTATCACTTTTTAAACACTAACTAATTAATCCTCTTAACACTGCAGGATTAAGTTCTGACCTGATATGAAGGAAACCACAATGCTAAATCTTGCAGTTTTGCTACAACTTATACAGTATTTGATGTTATAGTTACACATAAAGATATCACTGCTGTAAATTAAATTGCTAGTTTTGCATAAAAGCCTTTTAGTGATTTTTAAGGCAGACAATTCAGCAACTTTTTTTTTCAAATTTTGGTTTAAGTTTTTCACTCTGTTTCCAAAAATGGCCATAAGTGGATGCCTCATAAAGAGGAAGAGTAGAACAGGTATGTCTGATAGGATCGCATTATTAGACTCTAAGATTTCCATGAGCCTGATAAATTTTCTCTACTTGCTCACCCCATTTTCCTTCTTGTCATGCAGTACGTAGGAGCTGTTTCCTCACTTTAGATTCCAACTGGTACTATCTTTCAGACTTGCAAGATTTTCCTCTAAATTTCTTCAATGTCTCCCTGTATGCTTCCAGAGTATCCCATGCATGCCTTCTCTCTTCTGTCCAGTAAATCATGTTTGTTTTATCCTAACCTGATGTGTTTTCACCAAAGTCTGGCTTCAGTGTTGAGTCAAGGAGTGTGCTAAGTGGCTTGCCAATGGGTTCTCTGTCTCATAAAACACTGATGGCACAATCCCACAGCTCACGGTGCAAGTGTAAACTTTCCAAAGTTAAAAATAGCATAGAGTAACAAACAATAATATTATTTCCACTCAAGACCTGGCATTTTGGGAAATAAATGATATATTTCTGTAAGTTTAAAGGGGAGCTACTCAGCGCTTGTGTAGGACACAAGGAAGACGACCATCCATTGTCCTGGTGTCTTTTTCTATTTCCCTTTTATATTCCACATATTATTCTAAATGGATGTATTCTGTTCTCTCCTCTCTGCCCTCTTGGTGAACCTACTCATGTTCTCCATATTCTAGCCTTCTTAATACCCAGCTTTCTGCTCAAGCTGTGCTTGTATGCTTTTCTTGCTGCCACATAAAACTCTATAGTCAGTTTTTCATAAAACTACCTGCATGCTTTCCAATGTGGATTAAATAATCAAAGCCACTTTTATGCCTGGCAGGTCATGTTGATTATCATAAGACAAAAACAAAACAAAAAGCAGATTCTTTTTTCTCAAATGTCATACTCTTCATGAAATTTGTTAATGAAATCAGCTTTAAAAACTAACCTGTAATAAAACTGTACACATATCTGTGATGTCACATGCTCTGTACAAAGGAGATGAAACAAAATGGTGTTTGAAATTTCTATTTACATACATTAATCTGGTTTTCTCTATTGTTTTTCAGTAAGTGCTTGATTTATATTTAAGCAGTTTGTAGCCTGCTACAGCGAGATGCAATATTTTTGATACAGTAGTGTGCATAATGTATTATTTGACAGTATGTTTACTATGATCTATGAGGAAAAGCTATTTATTCATACAGTCACTTATAAGAAAGTCTACCATCTCTGAAATAAAAGCTAACAATAAATAATGTCACCTCTGCACATGCCCCCAAAATTAAAAATAGCAAGTACCTGTAATTTCAAGAAATTCAAGGTACATCAGCTATACTACAATTTAGCTTAAAAGCACTTGTTTGGAAGCTAAATGATCCCTGCAGGTTTCCACTTAAAAGTTAAACTGCTGCCTTCTTCTATTTAGCAAGATGTTAAACCAACAGAGAATATAGAAGAAATTTATAGAAATGTTCATTCCAGTGATCACAGTTTTGATGGGTTGTGTGGGATGAAAGACAAACCCCTTGTAGGAAGCCAAATTATTTTCATTGTTAAGTTTCCTTTCATCATCCTTCATTAATAAAATCTCTGTTTCAAGCCATCACATTGCTTAATATGAGAAATGATAAGCAAAATTATATGAATCTCAGAAAATGTAAAATTAGCATAGTTTTCCTATCTGAAATTATATAATTTTACATCTGAATTTATAGAAATGTTATTAAATCATTAAAATTTTTTAAATAAGAAATTTTTGCCTAAATTTTGACGTCTGCTGTGGGGATTTATGGTGCAGGATGAGGTTTAAATTGTGACAGACATAAATTATGAAGTGAACAATGTCTGAACCAGATGCTTGAACTTGTCCTTACAGTCAATGAAGAAATATGAGTTGTTTCAGCACAAAACTCTTTCCATCTTGCCATGCTCTACAACTACCTGAAAGAAGGTTGTAGTGAGATGGGAGTCGGTCTCTTTTCCCAAGTAACGAGTGATAGAAAGAAAGGAAATGGCCTCAAGTTGTGCCAGGGGCGGTTTAGATTGGATATTAGGAAAAATTTCTCCACTGGAAGAGTTTTCAAACACTGGAACAGGCTGCCCAGGGAAGTGGCTGAGTCACCGTTCCTGAAGGTATTTAAAAAAATGTGTAGATATGGGACTCAGATACATGGTTTAGTAGTAGTTTTGGCAGTGTTAGGTTAATGGCTGGACTTGATAATCTTAGAGGTCTTTTCCAACCTAAATGATTCTATGTTTCTATGATTCTAGGTGTCCTCAGATGAATCATTTCCTAAAAGTAGCATTATTTTCTCAATTGACTATAAAGCAAGCCCTAGATAATTAGCTCAGCTATAAATGTCTGCACCATGGACTTCTAAAATTGAATGAGATGTATCCCCACAATAATGTACTGAGGAGCCATTAGATACCATAATGTCCCACTCCTCTCCAGAACTGGAAAATATTGCAGTCTCTTCTAGAAAGGCATTTGGAGCCATAAACCAATACTTAGGAAAGAGCTTCTAATAATCTGTAAACTCTAAGTGATAAAGCAGTTCAGTTTCCTGGTCACCACATATCTCTAAAGGTACTGCATATAAAATGGTTTGAGTGTCTTTCAATATCTTAATATTTTAAATCAAAACAGGAAAAGACCATTTTAGTGATACAGAAGAAAGAAATAATCCATCTCTTTGTATAAAACTCTCTATACAGTGGTGTTGAAAGTACCTTTCTGAGAGGAACAGGGGGGTCAGATGGTTCAGACAACTTGTCCAATTAATTATGCAAGTAGAAAAACCTGCTAAAATGAATGCAGGTCTTTTCTTACAAGGTGTCTGAAAAATTTTTAATTTGGGTCAAATGGGATGATTGACATTAATTTCTTAATTCAGCTGATATTTTTCAGGATTCATATTTTAGTCTGAACCCATAAAATGCTGTTCTCATTCAATTCAGCAGCAGAATAAAAATATCTGTTATGGACTTATTTCTGTGTGAGAGAGTATCACAGCTCATCATATTGCTGCTACTGATTGTTGTACACAGCTGTTCTACCAGGGCAAAGTGAATCCCAGGTCACTCATTACTGGGAGATTCTGTGAAGTGCAGAAGGGATGTCCTCGCTCTAGATGACATGGGTGTTTGGGCTGATACAAAGAACCACAGCCTCAGCATTCAGTCTCCAATTACTGCATTCACCTGACCACTGCTATAAACAATAGAACACACCAAGTTTAGCTGGAAGGAACAAGCCTGGAACGTGTCAGCTCAACTGTAAGGAAGTTCAAAAGTAAGTTTTATGTTATCTTTAGACTTGAATCCTTTGCTTTGTGTGAACCCCTCAGATGGTAATAAGGAGTTATACTTCGATGTTCATGTTACTACTACTTTCTTCTGTATTTCCAAAGAACTCCTTGAGGATATAGGTATCTTTAATTTCCTTTAATTTCTTTTAATGGGTGTTCATTTCTTTCATATTTTCCTTATACTTTTTGGCTTATCCAAACATACATTTTTTCCCCTTCCTGACACGCTTGCCTTTCTTTCAGTGAGGTTAGTTTTGTAGCAAATTTGTTTGCTCAGGGGTATGATAGACAGGAGGGTCCTCTTATGCACAGAAACCTGCCTTTTTAAAAGCAAACTGGCAAAACTAAAAATAACTCACCTAGCAAAAAACTTCAACTTTACCGTAGGAAAGCGTCTCTAATACACACATTTATTTGATGGAAGAATGTGGGATGCAATTGGATTATGACGGAATTTTGGAGCTGTAGTAGCCCTCATTCATCATGCCTCGTGTAGCAGTAATGTCAGATTTTATCATGTAATACAGTCTCAACCTGGTCAGTTCTTGCATAAGATTCCTCCAAGGAAAATGTAAGGTTGTATGGGAGCTGGTGCTATTGATTTATCTAGATATTCTTCACTCTAAGTCATTATCAAATTTACAGACTAGCAGAGCATATGTAACGGGCTAGTGAAAAAAATTTCTTTCAGAAGTGTTGGACTAGTGTTTATTGAATATTAAAAAAAAATAAAGTTCTACTGCTAAAATTTTAAGCTGTATAGTAACTTGTATTTATTTCCTCACTGAGACCGAAAATTCTAGTGTATGGAGCAAATCGCAAGATCACAAGTAATAGAGCCATAATAAACTAGTGTAGAACATAGTTTGCTTCAAAGAGATTGAATAATAAATTCAATTCCAAGAGGGTCTCAATTTACAATATTGTTCTTTTAAATCGGCACATTCCACCAATGCTTTCTTGATACATCAATGACTAATAGTAAACAAGTCTTTATAATTTTGTTTTCTTACAAGTCTACAAACTGTTAAACATATTACAAAACCACTCTGTTCTCCAATATGAAGTACATCTAAGGAGAGCTGCTTTTTGAAATATCTTAATGGATCATTGTCAGGTCTAGCAGGGTTATAGAGAACAACTTTTTTTGGCATCTTATTTAAGAGACTTATCCCCATGTTCTATGAGCTCTGTGAGAAAGCTCTATGAGCTTTCTTTGCAATTGCATATTCACTAACAAGTGTATTTTATCAATACCTTGAGCTGGGAACTCCTTCCAAAGAAAGTAGAATATGCTGAATATGCTGTCAGTGACAGGACATGATGTTACGAAGTGCCTTAATGCCATTTCCTTCAAGACAAGGACATGAGTCTGTCCCAGCATAAGGGAGAGTGAGTTATATCAAGTTTATATAGGATTCTTGCTTTGTCAGACATAAAAGGTGCAGGGGGCAATCTAACATAAACATGGGTTTCTTCTTACCTAACCTTAGTTATCCAAGCTCCTTGTACAATCAGTAAATAGGCCTCTCTGGAAAGCAGTTCAGGCCAGCCTAAGGAAACTGGTCAAGATGAAAGGAATAATGAGCTCTCTGGAGGATGCCTGCCAATCTACACTTACAAAGAGGACCAATAGTCCTAGATGCTTAGCCCTGGACAGTTAACCCTGGGTATACAAAGCCTGAAGAGCTGATTCCTTCCTGCCTCAAAAGTGGCAAAATATTTTTCTCTCTTTTTAGTCCCTTATTTTTTTTTATAATTTCCTTTTCTAACTCTCTTTCAAGAACATTTTTCATCAGATGTTCAAAGTCTGACTCTTCCTTGTTGATGCACATTGCAGCTACTGCCCAGGAAGCCAACTGTATTCCGGGCTGCATCAAAAGAAGTGTGGCTGGCAGGTCTATGGAGGCGATTCTGCCCCTCTACTCCTCTCTGGTGAGGCCCCACCCAGAGTACTGCACCCAGCTCTGGGGCCCCCAGTACAGGAGGGACATGGACCTGTTGGAGCGAGTCCAGGGGAGGGCCACTAAAGTGATCAGAGGGCTGGAACGCCTGTCCTGTGAAGAAAGGCTGAGAGCTGGGGAGAAGAAGTAGAGATCTTATTGCGGCCCATCAGCATATAAATGGGGCTAATAAGAGATTTTTTACAAACAGCTGTAGTGACAGGAAGAAGGACAATGGTTTTAAACTGAAAAAGGGTAGATTTAGATTTGACAAAAGAAAGGAAGTTTTTACAATAAGTGGGATGAGACACTGGAACAGGTTTCCCAGAGAAGTTGTGGGTGCCACATCATTGGTAGTGTGCAAAGAGAGGTTGGACGGAGCTTTGAGCAACCTGAGCTAAGGAAAAATGTCTCTGCCCATGGCAGAGGTGTTTGAACTAGGTGACATTTGAAGGTCACTTCCAACCCAAACCGTTCTATCATTCTATGATTCTTCACTCTACCTTAACTTCAATTGCCTTTTCAGTTTCCTCTCTTTATTTAGAGATTCTCCATTTGCACAAGCACAGTGTAGGGAAACAATGAAAGAGTATCCCCAAGAGATATTTTTTCTCTCTCTCAATTTTTTTATTTCCTTGCATTGTTGTTTTCACACACAGAGGCTTTGGGTGACTCTCCCTTTTTACGGGTGTGTTCAGTTTTGTCTGTGTCAGTGTTTCCCTGCAGCATAGCAATAATCCGACCTTAGTCTGTAACGGTTTTAGCAAGGGTAGCTGCATTAGATTAAATAGATTATTATATACAGAAAAAATAAATAAATCTGTAACTTTCCTTTTCAAATGCTGAGCCTCCTCTTGGTTGACAATATGTCTCCATAACTTATATTCATATATTTTCAAACCACCTTTCATATAAACTGCTGTTTTTTTCCCTTAATGTTAAATTGTCCTTTGCCCCAAATGCAAAAATCTGCCCAGCACACATTCTGACTCAGAAGGAATCCTTTTAAACATGCTCTTGAACATGCAGCAAATTCTCCAATTAGATTTCAGGCTCTAAGCCAGAATACTAATATATGTGTGTACCCATGCCTTAATGAGATCTAAAATGTTGGTTTCACTAAGTTAGCTAGTGATCCGCATAGTTCATGTGTCCACAGTATTTTATTAATTCTTGCCTCCTTTTTTAATGGAAAAAAGTAGTAAAATTAGACAAAGTACTGTTTCCTTAAACTGGAGAGAACATGTTAACATTTCACATTTTTTTAAAACTGATTTCCACATAGCATAGCAGAGAACACGTTCCTTTTGCCCTATAGTTTGAATTATAACTAATTTATTTCTCAGTGTGTTCTCAGAAAACAACCACAGCATTCATTATACACATCAACATATTTAACATACAAATGTAAGAAATACAAATGTAAAATTGCTTCTTGTTTCTTTATTTTGAGGTGAGTTTTATAGAAACTTGTCAACACATCTTACACAAAGCATACTGCTGGCAATGATCCATAAAAGGATTATTAAATGTATATGTTGACAATGAATGTTTATATCTTATTTACTGAATTTCTGCTCCATAATTGCTAGTGAACTAAGTATACAACTAAGTGAAGACAATGTTAAAAAACCCACAAAATAAAGAAATATGAAAGTGTGACAGCATCAAATTCTCATCCAGCCATGAAATGTCCACCTAAAAATGTTATTTCCGTATATAAATTATGTTATAGTTCCAGGAAAAATGAATTAACCCAATTCTGTAAGTCATAGTACATTGGAATTTTCCTTACTTCCCATGCACTGCCTCATTCTTTTGATTGCCTCCACTTCCCTGTTTTTCAAGATATATTTACCATACTATTAATTTTGGATTTTATTTTTTTACAAGTTTTTTGGTCAGGCCTATATATTTGCCCTGAAAACTTTTCCCCCCGCTTTTCTTATCCTTTTTCTATGCTCTTTGTTGTTATGGGTTCTATACCACGTTGTGATTTACCTGTCTTTGCTATGAACTCCTACGTTGTCTATTGAAAGGAAAACGCAAAATCATAAGCTCAAAGACCAATAGATCACTGCACATGAGTGTCACCAGTGATGGTGACTTACAGTGAGCATTAGTGAATTATTAATTGCAAACTTTTTCCAGATCACTTACACATTGTTCAATTATCTACATCACCAGGGCTTGCCCTGCATTTGTCTTGATGGCTTTGTGATGGTGAGTATGCAATAAAAAGCCCTGCTTTTCTGGATGCAGTAAAATAAATTATTTCAAATTTTTTCCTGGCAGATTGAGGTAGTATATTCTCCTGACTCCAGTGAAAAATACAGGGCACCTACTGCCTTAGCCAGCAGCTGAAGACAACATGTTTGGATCCTAGATTTGGTACCTAGAATCTGTAAAAGTCCCACTTCATGCATTTAATTCTTGGCACGTCTGTCCCTGTGACTGTAACATAGAACATACTGAAACAAAGTTGTGGTTACCACAGAGTATCCCTGCAAGTGACAGTGTTCTGCTCATAAAATGCTAGCATCCAAGTTACACTTACTCTCATGCAAAACTTCACAACTGCTTACATTAACTGAAATGTTTTTATCCACAAGAGGAAAATTTTGCATTCTGCATGTGTTCTTGGACATATTCTCCCAATCACATTAATCCTGGGATGTCCTAATTGTTTCAAGTCTCCTCTGAACATAACAAATCTGCAAAAGTCACTGAACTCTAAATTTTTTGTTTTCCTTCCAAATCAATGAAAATACCAAAACAAAACAAACAACCAAACAAATGAACAAATCTTTGCTGTACATACAAATTATGCTTTATGTGAAAGAGCATATTGTGGTGTATGCTAAGTGTGTGGGGGACAGTTAATGTCAATATTGAATGCTACCTGTACATTGAACATTTATAAACCACTAGGCATTTCAGTCACAGCTGTATTTTTCCTCTGGTCCTTTGACATGTTTTTCCTTGTTTTCCAGAGAAATTAAAAGGTTTTTGCTTTCACTGCCTTTTCTTGACAGAGATGCCACAAGGTATCTATACATCTCAGAGGCTAACACAAAATCAATCTGTGTGATTATGCAATTTAACTGCATTTGCAGTGCTAATTTATCTTCTAGCATCTGTAAATTACTTTATTATAAAAAATTCAAAGGCTTCGCTGAAAGCCAAATTAGACCTGGTAGCAACACAAAAACATTATCAACAAGGGAAATCTCTAAAAGCACCAGCAGACAACAAAACATCAAGTGATGTGTAGAAAGACATAAAATGTGATATAAATTCATTAAGTGCTGACTATTGTTGTTTTATTTGAGATCTGAGTAAAAGTATATTGCTGGGAGGGTTTGCCAAGTTGCGCTATGGGGAGTCAATTTGCCATTTTCTTTTAACCCGTACTATTTGGATCCTTTATACTTATATTTGTGTTCATCAATAAATTACAGTTTCCCAATTAAAGTGAGAGGGTCAGGGGACCATAGGACCTTCGATAAATGAAGGAAAAAACTGTTCTTGCACTTGGTGAAGTTGATAGCTGAAAGTCTTTCTTCCAGTTATTAAATGACAAGCATTGGATTCAATATTAAACATTTATGCAAGAAGAAAAAGCAACCTATGAATTAAAGGTCAAACATTTATGTAAAAGAGCAGCTTGAAAAAAAAAATAGAAACTTAGAAGGAAACTAATGACCTTTAAACATCAAAGGCAAATTTCCTGTCCATTAGGAGGTCAGTGTGTTAATGCACTGACATGAATTCTGGTGTCACATCTGGTACTGAAGGAAATCCTGTTCTCACTGAAAAAAAAGGCTTTATCCTACTAAGGGGTAAAGATTTCAAAAACCTCTCTCTTTTGCCTTTACAAATACTACTTGAGTTTTACTTTTTTGCAGTTCTGGAAGAATTTGACATCAGACTTGACATTCTTATTAAGCTGAAATTCTGTCAAAGACAGATCTACTTAATATTTGAATATCAAACAGGTAGTAAATGTAATGACTTGACAAAATAAAAACACAGAGAAGGAGCCTAATGCTCCCACGCATTCTTTTTACCATGTTCTCCATCCCAAACACCATAAAAAAGATATCTGCTAATAGAGTTCCAGATTGGAAAGTTCCTTCTGCAGACAGAATGTTAATCATTATGAAGGCAGGTGTAGGACTAATATTTGCTAGTCAGTCTCCCAGTGCTGGAAGATTTTCCCTTAACATGCAAACTACATCTGATATACTTCTTACAGGATTATATTATTTCTGAGTGACTTCATAGTGACTTTTTGTCTTTTATAATCACATATGGTGCTTGGTTGGGGAAAGAAAAATAAAATTAAAAAAATCCCACATTTTTTTGAAGTGTTTCATCTGAAGGAAGAAGAAAATCAGCCATATATAAACCTACTGCAATCTTAAAGTGATATAGCTGTCATGATTTTGCCCTAGTAAACAAAATCACATCTTTTGTTTTAAGATATATTTATGCTCTACCTTTTAAGACTACTAGTTATATATATATATGTTGATGAGTGAAAAAAGTATTTTGTTTAGAATATACTTACGAAAGCCAATGTGTCCTTGATGATACCTTTTCAGTCTTAGCTATAAATGCACGACTGAAACATGATGGATTTGCCTCCATCTCTTCAGAAAGTCTGTACTGCTCAACCAAGTCAGTCTATTTCCAAAAACTAATTGCAGTAACCGCCTGCCTGCATAGCCTATGTAGCCAAGAAAGACTGATTTACAGCTGGGGCTGTTTTATCATGGTTATTCTCTGGCTCATATTCTATAATTACCAAGCAACTAAATCCTTTCTGAACTCAGGTAAACCAAACCTGAGAATCAAGATTTTGGAGACAGGTTCTAATCCTGGCCACTCATATGCGAAACAAAAGATTCATTAACCAACCAGTCACCCATATTTTGGCAACTAAGAGCACAGCTGTTCCATGGACTATTTCAGTCACTGATTACAGATACTTAAAGTCTGTCTATCA
This sequence comes from Dromas ardeola, assembly GCA_013398915.1. Lineage (NCBI taxonomy): Eukaryota > Metazoa > Chordata > Aves > Charadriiformes > Dromadidae > Dromas > Dromas ardeola. Next base: position 8,514 of record VYZM01011582.1, on the reverse strand, counting down.
GTTGGCATGTCCCTCCTGTGTATGCACCAGATGATGGGATTCGTACATCTCACTTGACACTGTTGGTGCTAGTCTACACAACAACCTTCATAAATACACAATGCTGCTTCATAGATCATTAATTTTTACTGGTTTAATGTACAAATGTAAAAAAAAATCAGATTCCTTTGTATGGACAATATACTCAAAAAACTTTAAAAGAAAAAAGAAAAGGATATGAAGGGAAGTATACTGGAGGACGTAACTGGAAACGTAACAGCAGAATGTGCTCTAATATGTCTGAAGTTGTAATAATGTCATCTTATTCATAGTAAACAGTAGGTTTACCTTAAGTAAACCCAAACCACAAAAAATCCCAGAGATGCAGCCCTGCCCTACAACATGTCCTGAACGAATGAATATTCTCTCCTGTTACTAAAAAGATATGATCCATTAGCTGGAAGTGGATGCTTTAAACACTGAGAGAGGAGAAGAGAAAGCTAAGTGAAAAAAAGTAGAGAAATATCATCCAGAAACAGTAGAGAGAAGTATCAAGCAGAGTATAAAGACAGAGAGGGATATATACCAATATGAGAAGTATAATATTGAGGGAAGAGCAACCATAGGAAACTAGTTATTATGGGAGTCCTGGAAAAAATAAAACTGGAAAAAAAGAAATATTGTGCTGTCACTGGGGATACACAGAGAGAGTGAGGGAAGAGAAACCAAAAATCAAACAAGATAGAGGAAGGAAAGTATATGAGACAGAACAGTAAGGGGAATAATGGAGAATGAGAAGGAAAAGAAAGCAGAGAGAAAGCTTTTAGTTTGGTGAATTCTTTTTTTTTTTTTTACGTTTCCCCAAGAAACTTCACATCCACATGGAAGGGCATGATGGAATATTTGTTACTTAGGGGATTTAGAGATGAACCATAAATATAAACCATAGAAGAAAAACTGTAGGCCAGACATCTTAAATAACCAGGATGACAAGGGAATTCAGAGTGCCTGTATTTTTAAAACAGACTTTTTTTCAGCAAATCTTGAAGTATACCTTATATAAATCTTCCATTTCTCTTTTTATGGACTGTCCTGTGTGCTTTTCGCTGGAAGTGTTATACACTTACCTTCTACAGATATGTCCCCATGCCATTTCCCTCTCCATCAAAGAAAACATTCAGCAGGGCAAGAATCTTTTGACAGAAGGACTTCCCTAGGAGTAGAGATCTGTTCACACACCCTTTCCTGCTCTACAATTTCCAGTAGGAAAAGCAAAGGGTTACAAACGCCTTGCAAAAACAGGATATTAAGAGATTTTTTCCTTTTTCCTGATGCAGTTCTATGGTATTCGGCTTTTGGTCCACTGCTTGTCTTGTCAATTCTCCCTTGTTTTTTATTCCTCTTCTCCTTTCTTCTTGCCTCAGACAAGATTTTCTTACTTCATATCCTACTTCTTTATTGTGGGTTGTGGCTTTGGTTTGGAGGGTTTGTTTGTTTGCTTGTTTTTGGTTTTGTTTTTGTTTTTGAATTTGATTTTGTTTTGGTTTTGGTTTTGGTTTTGGTTTTGTTGTTCTGTGTTGCACTGTTCCTACCCTTCATAGTGCAAATGTGAAAAAATGTGAACAAAAGCCATGTAACAATACTCCCAGTTAGATCAGTTGCAGAAAGCGAATATGGAACCAGAGAATATAAGCATAACTATTTAAGCTAATGGCCCACTATTAGCATTAGTATTGCTATAAATCTCTACCAGGTCCAGACAACAGGAGGCAGCAGGACCCTGCTGTGTTGGCATGAATTCCAATGATGTTTTCTGAGATTCCTTTTATTGCTCTGCTTTTACTTTGGGACCTTTAGCTTCTTGAGATAGGTACAATTTATTTTAGCTACACCAAGATACAAGTCTGTAACAATTACACTTATTAAAGGAAGCAAACCAGGGACCACACCCTAGCTCTGAGAACAAGTGTCATGGCACAGCTCATATCCAGATGGCTAAATCTCTTATCCTTCAAAATATGGTGCCTTCAGAGTGCCTTTTGGGATTGACTTGGTCAGTACTGTCCCCTGAACTATGCCAAGGAATTGTCTGTGCAAACAGTAGCCACCCCAGGTGACAACCATGTTAACAAGGTAATAGTAGCAATGAGTGTGTGTCAGTGCCTGTTCCCATACCCTTGTGCAGATTAATTTACTAGTGCAGGCACTGCCAATAAAGCTTTTAAGTGCTACTGTAATGCAAACAATAAAATGAAACTGGCAGATTTCCCAGTGTTATGTTAATCTCTTTGGGTGTATTTTAACATACTGATTTTAAAATACGGTGAATGCTCAAAAAAAAAATAAAAGAAAAAGAAAAACAATAAAGTATATTCATTTTCCCATTCTGGAGCATGATAACCCTAATAGACTGAAATCTTTCATTGCTTTAATTTGTCACAGCTTAAAAGGATTCAGAAAAGGCCTGCAGATGGAAACACTGGCTTGGACACCATCTGTGAGACAGACAAAATCTCTGTAAAAAAGTTACAGCAATAAAACTTGGAATTTAGAATAGATTGTAAATGAAAAATGCACACTTGAATATTTCTAGCTTTAAGGCTCAAGTTGGAGTATATGTGAGCTGTATAAAATAATGTAAACAGGAAAAAATTTTTGTGGAAGGAACTGCAGCGTCTCACAGGCCCCTCTTTAACTAGGGGTTGGTTGCTTCCACAGTCTAAAACAGGTCAGTGAAGCAGACCTTGGCACTTTGCTGGATCTGAGCGATTTCCTAACACCAGTGTAGGAAGGCAAGGGTGGTTTTTCATGTGTTGTTTGCATAGACTCCTTGTTGTTCTGCTTTCCCACATTGACACTGCCCACTTTGCTCTTACTGAAATTCTGGTTCGTTTGCTTCTTATATAGGTGCAAAGGGGAATGAACATCCCACAGAAGGGTGGTTTTTAGTGATGCCAACATTTTAACAGAGGACTAATGCATTGTGGTATGCTATTTTAAAAAACTATTTGAAACCATTCCTTGATATTATTAACAATGGCAGAAGGATTTTATGTATGCAAGAACACAGAATAAAATGGAAACTGCACTGTCTTTGCTTGTCTTTTTGCTAACTTACTCAGGATTTTGCACTATTTATTGGACTTTTTTATCAAGGTAGTCCAGTGAAAAATGTCTTATAGATTTAAATTTATAAATTCATATTAAGAAAAGGGCCAAACAGGTCCTCTAATTCTGACACAGCCCTCTATTTCTCAAAACTGTGAAGACATTAGGGTAAAGAGCCCAGTTTTAAGGTTGTTTAGGTAACATGGATTTTCAGTTAAAGATTGATTTAGAAAGGGGGATGGTGGGATGATAAAATTGTCTTCTAGAAGGAAATACTACAATTAAAGACAGTTCAAAATGCCCCAAAAGAGATTTTGGTCAGAAAACTAGGAAATATCAGGATTTTCTTTCCTCTAAACACAAATATGAACTTTAGACTCAGACACGAGCATAAACCTGAATCAAAATAATGAAATTCAGTCCAATGAAAATCAAATTTGTTTTTCAACTTCTTGAGTATCTGTATTTTTGTGCATAAATCCTTAAGCTAGGGTGGGTTTGCTTTGTTTTGCAACTAACAAACTAGTTAACATTTTAGCTAACTGCTAAAATGTCTTTGTCTCTCAGCCAAATAGTGGGAAAATAACAAAAGCATTGAAGATAGATCTGTTCAGACCGAAGAAAATCAAGTTTTTTGCTACAAAAGTTCTTTAAGTTTTTCTTTGACATCATCTGTGTGACAGGTGATTATTAAGGAGGAAAATATCACTATTCCACTCAGACAAAAAAAAAATTACATGTTTTTAAAATCAAAGATAATCCTTTGTTTCTGTACTATTGGTATTGGAGTTTATAATTTTTTTAGTACAGATTTTACTCCGTAAGTTACAGTCTCCACTGCTGTAAACTCACCAGGTCACCTAGAAATTCAGTTCTGTCCTCCTGAGTTTCCTCTTTCTCATCCTGAAAGATATCTGCAAATTTCTACTGCATAAGCAGCTGAAGAATCCTTGAGCAGTAGCTCAGCCTGTGGAAAAGGTTGGGAAATAAGGAGGGCTATTTTGTTTATTTTCAGCTGTGGGTCCAGAAATATCCCTGGACATGATGGCTATTTAAATGTGTTCTGGGCTAAGACCCACTTAAGACTCTTTTTCTGAAGACTCTACACCAAAGCCAAGAGACAGAAACCACTCAGAGGCTACCAAAGACTGCTGCGTCTGACAAACATTTTTCATGAAGAAGAGCTTTCTGAAACCTAAAAGGGGGATATGAATCATATTAGAAATTCAGCAGTAGCATTAAGAAAGATTGATTCTGTCCTAGTTATCTGAGACACTTATATTACTATACACAGTCATCCTTACTGTTTCATTTTCAAAATATGTATTTATGGCTTGGACTGCTTCAGTTTATCCCGCTGCCTGTACTTCAGGAATGAGAAAAAGCTGGGACTTTCACCTAAGGGTGTGGGATGGACTGCCTGCTGCCTGCTTCAGATGGTGTCAACCCAATTCAGCGGAGGGTTTCTCTCACAATGACGTTTGCTCCTGCTGCTGCTTTCTAACACAGCCCTCAGAGGATGTCACTTTAAGTTGGAAAAGAAAATAATGCTGCATGGAAATGTGAGTTATGCTATGAGGTAGAAAGGTTTTCACAGCAGCTAGGAATTTCTTTGCCTAAATATAGCTGTGCTGTGGCTTTATGAAATATTTCTTCAGACTATTACAGTTCTTGTACTAGAATTGGAAATGGACCCTGTATCTCCTCATTTGGGTTTAGAAAAGGATACATCCAAAGGAGCAATAAAACTCTGGCACGACCAATATGCAGAACCTGAGACATTCTAAAGCTTTTACCATTTGCCTTGATTAAGGATAATGTCTCATACTTTGGAGGTTGTTAAAGTCTTCAGAAAAAAATAGTCAAAAATGGTAAATACAGAATATTCAGAATAATTGAAAGTATTTCAGGGAATTATCAGGATAGATCATCTTTGATTCTAAAGAAACACTTGAGGCCATAAAAGTAAAATTTGAATGCTAAAATTTTTTACATTCCCACTAAAGTTAAAATTTCTGTAGTGGTGAGGACAGACGGATAATACAGACAAATGACCTAGAAATTTCACTAATAACAAGATTGCATTGGATTGGCTCTTCACAGGTCATATCCACCAATTTCAATTATATAATTTGTTGTTCTAGTTGTTGTTATAATAATCATATTTGCAAAGCTAAACCAGGAATTTTAATTTAAGACATACTGTGAAGATTATCATTTTCATCTGAAGAAGTTTGAGCCCAAATCCAGGATGGATTTTGGGGGATTTGTATAAGAATAAATCTTATTATTGGTGACTGTTGCAATCAAAACAGATATATATTTGTGTGCATATTCCTTTATTTTTTGTTTGCTGAAATAGCAGACTAAATGACCAAACCCAGAAACTTTTACCATGGAACTGCTCTCAACTGATTTGATTTAAATCCAGAATACTGTCAGAGAGTCAAGCTAACTCGAGTTCTTCTGTGTGTATGTCTCAGGAAGAGTACATGTACAGTGAGCTTCTATCACAGCTTAACTGATTTTGGTTTAGCCATTGCATGTCTAAACCAGGATTTATTGTTACTGGTGGGACTAAAATT
>VYZM01011581.1:695174-740444 GCA_013398915.1 Dromas ardeola | reverse complement strand
CATGCAGGTCTCCTGCTTCCCTTTCTGTCAAAATTCAGTGGCCCCTATTCTTGTTTGCTTGTTGTTTCTGAAGGAGTGAAAAAAACAATGGAAAAATAACGGTTCTTTCATTGAAAGCAAATGGGAAAAGGCTAGGAGAAGGCTGGTGTCCTGCTTTTTCATCTACAGCAATGCTGACTGCCTTCTACTCTCATTCCTCCTTTGCACTTGGGAGTGGTGGAAAAAGGCAAACTAAAAAGAGATAAAAATCTCTCAGGCTTGTTTGTCCTGATGCCATGCCAAAAAGAGACAGTGAAATAGAGCAGTATGGAAGTGGGTAACAACCTAGCTTGGAGCGAGGGCTTAAGGACAATGAACTATGAAATGGTAAGATGAACACGTTTAGTGCATACAATTTAAACACATGCTGACAAATCTAAACCAAAAGCTTTCTGATTCCAGTTAGAGGCCACATTACTACAGCTGAAGTGTCAGATCTTTAGAGTGGTGACTAGAGCATGCTAAACATGAAAGAAAAGAAAAAGGTAGGAAAAAACCTAGCCACAAGGAACCACTGATACAAAAAAAAATTTCTATGCCATGCAGCCTCCTACAGACACCTAAAATACCCCACCATAGCCTTGGAAATGGAGAGTTGTAGATACAAATGTAGACTTGACAATTTGGAAGGAAACCACTAAATTGGCCTTAGAGAAAGCTGTCAGGCTCTTCAGCTCGTGAAGCCTTAAACACTACGGGGCCTGTTCTGCTGTCATTTATGCCACATGCAGCTTGGCTTTGGGTCTCACGTACAGCATGAGTCACTGCGTCACTCCCAGTTTATGCAGAAATGAGCAAGTCTCATGCTATTTCTTAGTGAGGCAGGGAGGAAGTTGCCTCCCAGAGGGGTCTTTTTTTCCAGATGAACTAATTACAGCCATTCTTGCTTTGAAAAGCTTACATTTTCCCCCACCCTGTGCAAAACACGTACCACGCTTAACTAAGTGTGTAACTGAGAGCGCTGCAGAGAGAGACAAACTCTAAGATGATAATTCCTGCGATATGTATCACTTCACGCAGCTGGCTGCCGTAACTTGGGTGAATATAACTCTTCTGCCTTCCACCCTTGCAGGGCAGAGAGTTGGGTATTTCCATGTTTGCTGTCCCCTGCCCCGGCTATTCTAAACAGGGAGCTGCCCAGTTTACTTCTCTCTCATGCTCTCTTCTCAATCGTTCATCTCCTGACAGACCCCCTTCACATTTTCCTCTCTTCAGTTTCCTATTCTTCACATTTTTCTTTTGTGCCTTGTCACGTTCTTCAGCCTACTTCTTCCTCTTCGCATCCTCCAGCATGCACGTGAGTATACAATCCAAATGCAGCTCCAGCTGCATTTCCAAATTTCTTATAACATCCTGGCTAACTTCTCAAAACACTGCCTCTCCTTACTGCTCCTGCCAGTATCCTAATAACTCCATGTCCACGCCACCCTGCCTGGCCCCCCGTCACAAGTAGCATGCTACCTCATTTCTCAACAGCAGCTCACCTGCATCCTGTTAGAAACAACATAGTCTTGCCAATCCTAGACATTAAGCGATTCTCATAGTAGCTTGAGCTACAGAAATTTTTCCAGAAAACAAACAAAAAGACACTGTAGAATCATTTTATATTTTTTCTTTTTTTTTTAAAGCCTTTGTCTTGTATTTCTCAAACTTTCTCCAAAACACATCAGCATTAGAATGCTTTTACTTTTTAATTAATTTTTTTTTTCAGTGTTATAATTGGCATTGCCAATACCAATATGAAAAATAATCAAAAATGTTACAACTCATTAACCTTTCAGGAATAGAAATTGCCTTTTTGTTCTGTTGGGATAACACCCAAGTCCTGCCAACAGTGGTAGTACAAATGCTAACAGCCACAACACTGTCACTTGGCTTTGATTTCTTGCAGCATGCTTTAAATTGTGGTTTAAATTGTGTATTCAAGTTTAGGGGAACAATCCTGTGACTACGACTTCAGCTATTTTCATGATAACAGAGAGTAGTGAACATTTTGGATTATGCTACATCAGAACACCAAAGTAGCAAGCTAGTCTCAAGAACTAATGAGTGGCAAGAACTAGAGAGAATAGCTTAAGTGGGGATGCATAGCATTTTTGGTCATCTTTATTGCTACATACTAAAATAATTATTCTGGCACAAGTCACATGCAGCCAAAAGTTATCATACTGGGATATAGACAAGTAATTCCTCCAAAGTGTGTTTACACTGCTTCCACATCCACTGCAAAGCAAACATAAGGCCTTAAGCTTAAGTGTTTGAAACACAAGCTAGTAAGAATTTAGCTCTTCCTCTATACATTGATTTCTTTACAATTTTTTATTTCAGGTAATTTGATACTTTGGAGACTTGTAACAGTCACATTGGAAGATACTCACAACAAGGATCAAATCTATTATGTTTCACTGCCAAATACCGGCAACATGCTGAGAAATATGTAATTACATTTACTATGTGATAATCCCATTAGATGCTGTATCTAGGGTGATATCCTTTTTAATAAAGTTGTGACAAGGGAAGAAACCTATTATGTGAATGAGAGGCCTACAGAAAAGTGATTAAATGCACTGCCCTGACTTTCACCTTTATGTCCTTATTTCACAGTTTGTGAAGGAGTAATCACACCTGAAGCTGAAGGGATTGCGGTGTGGGCATCAGTCACGGGCCACTGCTAACCTAGGTCCTGGTTCAATTCCCTTTAAAGTCAGCAGTAAAATTTCCCTGGGTGTCACTGAGAGCAGATCCAGGCCCCTTAAATTCACAGAAAACAAATGAAAGTAAAAGAGGTTAGATAGCATTGTGTTTGCTACTCATGTGTTGGGCTTGAAAGAAGTAAGAAGGGGCAACGTTAAAAGTGAACCAGCTGAGGTTCAGACTGGAAAAGATCTGTTAAAGATTTTTTTGCTGAAGCAATGGGATGGATCTGCTTGCTGCCAGAGACAAGCAGAGACAGAAACACAAAGATGAATATAGGCAGAAATACCTACTACTGTTATTATAGAATTAGGTTCTACTAAGATTTTGGGTCATTCAGGCCCTTTTTGCAGCAGATAAAACTAAGAGGAAAATCCAGTACTGCAGGTAGGATTGAGTTATTCCAGCACATTAATAACAGATGTATTTGGCAAGGAATCATTGAAACTTCAGAGCTGACTTCGGTAAATAGGGCAAACGTGATAGAAAGATAACTGCAGAAAGACAAATTTAATGTTAATGACAGTTTGACACACAGCTGCACATTTGGGAGGGGAGAAATCAGAGTATGCTCTGAGCTGTGTTTGGTGGCATTGAAGAAAAGGGGTGAAATACAGAGTGCTAAATCATATATAAAAAAATGTAGGGACAAGCATTTTGGATACAGACTAGGCGCTCTTAAGGTAGGAATGCAGAGAACAGAGTCATCTGGTTATTTTAATTGACCACAAGTTGACTATGAATTGCTGATATGATGCAGCTATGGAAAGATATATTGGGATTCATTAATGTTTCCCTGAAAAAGAATGACGAAATTTATTACAAGAGCACTCATGAGACTTCATGCAGAATATCTGTGTGCTGTTCTGGTCATATGAAGATGAAAAACAGAAAAACCTGTTAGCAGAGGAATAGAAAGTAGACTGGAAAACAGCTTGACTTGCTTAGCCTAGGATTAAGTAGGACTCAACAGGGAGCCTACAGGGCTACAATTGCTCAAGATCAATAATAGGGAAGGAGAAGCATCATTTAAATGAGAAACAATGTCAGCCCAGTACAAAGTGATATAAAATAGGAATAAAATTAGGCTCAAAATTAGAAAAAGATAGATAGATTCTAGATCAGGCAGCTTCTTGAGACATAAAGAGCAAAATCTCTCTCTGCTTTTAAGGTGGTCAGGTAAGTTTACAACTGACTGGCCTTAGGCTTGGAGATCCTTGCTAGTCACATGTTCCTAAAAAGGGTAAAGATACAAGTTAATGAGTAATAAAAAACTGCCCGGAAAACAGAATTTTAAGGAATATCCATAGTGGAACTGAGACAACGTAATATACTTGCCCTTGGCTTTGACATCTCTCAATTTTAAGCCCCCTAACCATAAAACTCTGAAGTTTGGTTACAAATTCAGGCATACAGTTGAGTTTATATAGTTTTGATGAAAGACAATAATAAACTAAATAAAAGAATACAAAAATCACATGGGTGAGTGTTTATCTGATGGACTGAATGTACAAGGTAAATTAATATACTTGCCCTTGGCTTTGACATCTCTCAATTTTAAGCCCCCTAACCATAAAACTCTGAAGTTTGGTTACAAATTCAGGCATACAGTTGAGTTTATATAGTTTTGATGAAAGACAATAATAAACTAAATAAAAGAATACAAAAATCACATGGGTGAGTGTTTATCTGATGGACTGAATGTACAAGGTAAATTCAGAGAGCAAAATACATTTGCACTGGAGTTTAATAATGTTGTTTTGCAGTAACGCTGAAATTCTTTATAGTTTTAGTTTCATAACACTGCCCAGCTGGAATTTCCATTTCAAGTTATTATAATACAGAGCTTTACAGGGGTATTTTAACTGTTCATTTTAGATGGTTTTCACACAGTTTACTTGAATACCAGATATACTGTAAACATACTGAACATCTGGTAATTAAGCATAGTGCACAGTAATCTCCATAAAGCCTGTATCTGTGGTGAAATCTTTTTAATAAATAGTTGATAATGGAATGAAGCTATTAAAAGAATTACAGCACACATGGTGAAGTCCAGCAATTATGAATTCCTTAGCATGAATATGAGCTTTTAACTGTCCATTTTACCAAGAATCTTTAAGATGGGACTGTTCTGAAATGAGCGTCAGCATAGAAATACTCTATTTGCAATAGAAAAAAAAGACTCCATAATTCTACTAGACCATTTCAATAGCTATTCAAATACCCAGTGAAATCCGTACAGTTCTCAAACTGTTCATACCCCACTTCATGACAACATAACCCCAAGACTCTTCTCTCACTTGGCTAGGACACCATACACTTTACAAAATGGGAATGGAGAGCCTCTTCTGTTTTACCCCCTTGTAAGAAATACTTCACCATGAAGTAGTTCGTGTGCATCACTTGAGGTGTCCTATTTTCACCCTCAGCTGCAGCAGAGAAGTTTCCTTCTCTGAGCAAAGTGAGAACATGTCTGAACAAACGTGGGCACCTACCTCTCCTTGTTTGACATTTCTTCAGAGGACTCTGAATGCAGTGGCACTGTATAGACATGGATTCATTTATTCTATTAACAAACTGGAGATCCCAATCTTTAATCTCAATTCATTGAGACTTCACAATATCCCAAACGACATTATGCCACTAGCCCTTAAGTTGCATTACCCAATTGCTACCTACACTTTAATTCAAGAAACACCCATCAGAAGAAATAGGTAACAGAACCTTTTTGTGCATCCACTTCTACCAATGTCTGCTTAAAAACTAATAATGATCCCAAGGTTTGGTGTTTTAGGTTTTTTTTTTTAATAGCAACTTCCCCCCCCCTTACACTTATCAGTGATTCTTATTCTTAAATCAAGTAATCCAAGGTGGAGTTCATCACCCACCTTGAGCTACCAAGTTTGAAAGGTTGCATATCTTCAGATTCGTAGGGGCAGCCTGTTTACACTACTGAGTATTTTTCAACCTCAGCTTTTCCAATGGCTATTTAAGGCCTTCTGTACTTTTTCCAGGAGTGCTGGCACATCGTTTAAATCACTGGTATGACTCATTAGCTTATTCTGTATTTTAGCCAGTTAAGTTCCTCTACCTTACACTCCTCTATATTTCCATTTAATTTTTTTTCTTCAAGAAATCAATGTCAAGACAGCTTATGAAACTGGTTGACAGTTGAATTCATGCTGGCATCAAATGTCAGTGCCGTACACCCCAAGCTATCCACATCCGCTGTCACAGAACTGCTTCTGCAGCATGTCAACTCCCTGCGTACCTTGTGTTCTCAGCTGCAAATAGTTCCACTGCCATTTTGTTTCACATAGCTCTGAACAGCAGACTGAATGCAACCAGTGACAGCAATATTGTGCTATTGACGTTTATCAAGACAGCCCCTCACAATTGTTCACCTCCAATACATATGAGATCAAACAAGAGGCTCGCATCATTAATTTCTACTGTCAAATTCTCCACCTACCCCATCTTTGCAATGTGTCCATAATCTGGTTTCCCATTGTAATCCATACTTCATATTTGCTCCTTCTGTCTATTAAGCCTTTGAGTCTCCTTAACACCTTCATGGGTGTATGAGTCTATGCCTGCCAGATGTTCTCTGCATTCTCAGCTGAAGCAAGGCCTTTGGACTCAGGTAAGGAGCTTCCTGTTGCTCCAGGAGGAGGGCTTGCCTGGCTCCTGGGATGGACAGGTCCTCCTCAGCAACAGCAGCTTCCTCCAAGAGAGATAAGGAATGTCTCTTCCTTAGCACTATAGGAGATATTATCCTCCAACATCACATTTTTCAAGTCCGGAACCAACATCAGACCAGTTCCTGGTGGTGGTGGCAGGGTAACAAGTGAAGACTGGCTGCATAGCTCCTGCTCATCTTGCCCACCTCTGGTCTGCCTCACAAGTAGTTTGCAGAGGGGCTATTACAGTGTCCTGCAGAAGGCAAGGCTATAATAGGTCTCCATTCTGCATTTACCAACACACTAAAGGAGGTAGGAAGAGGATGCTTGCTACAGCTGTCAGCAGTGCAACTGACACATGGCAAGTTGTCTAAGCAACTGACATCCCAGCCACATGCCAGGGCAGGGACATTCAGACACCTGCAGAATGATAGAATGGTTAGACTTAAGAGGGACCTTGAAAATCATCTAGTTCAAAGCCCCCTGCCATGGGCAGGGACACCTCCCACTAGACCAGGTTACTCAAAGCCCCATCCAGCCTGGCCTTGAACACTCCAGGGCATCCACAACTTCCCTGGTCAGCCTGTTCCAGTGTCTCACCACCCTCACAATAAAGAATTTCTTCCTAATGTCTAATCTAAATCTACCCTCTTTCCGTTTGAAACTGTTACCCCTTGGTCCTATCATTACACTCCCTCATAAAGAGTCCCCCCCATCTTTCCTGTAGGCCCCCTTTAGGTACTGGAAGGCTGCTATAAGGTCTCCCCAGAGCCTTCTCTTCTCCAGGCTGAAAAAAACCAACTCTCAGCCTGTCTTCATAGGAGACATCAGCCCTGTGATCATCTTCGTGGCCTTCCTCTGGACTCACTCCAACAGGTCCATGTCCTTCTTATGTTGGGGGCTCCACAGCTGAATATGGTACTCCATGTGGGGTCTCATGAGAGTGGATTAGAGGGGCAGAATCACATCCCTTAATCCACTGGCCACACTTGATGGAGCCCAGGATGCAGTTGGCTTTCTGGGCTGTGAGCGCACATTGCTGGCTCACGCTGAGCTTCTCATCCACCAACACCCCTAAGTCCTTCTCGGGGCTACTCTCAAACAACATAGTTCCTTAGGTTAATTCCTAGAGCTGTCTTACCCACCGTGTGCATATATATTCCCACGTTCAAAAAAGCATTAATATAGCACTGTTTCTGAGGAACCTTAGAGCTTGTTTCGGTCCTTGAACAATCAAGCAACTTGACTCTATTTTCAACGCTGACACCTCATAGAAAAGGGCTAGTGTATAGAGCAAGGCTTTTATAGCAAAATATCAAAACCAAAGCATAGTCACGTTTTTCAAATATACTAAATAATGACACCTTTTGATGAATTCAGCAGGTATTCACCAAATCTGATGTAAAACATAGTAGCCAAAACTTAGATATCAAGTTCAAAAATATTGATCTTAATTATCTTTGAACCTCCTTCAGTCCTTCCCACCTCCAAAAGAAAACTCCTCTTTCACATGGTGATCCTTCCAGCTGTACAAACAAAGCAAGCTTTGCCACAAACATTAAGTTGCTTGACAAGCAAATTATACAGGGGAGAAAGACAGAAAAGGAGGCATTTCATGAGGACTTCTAACTTCACATTGATCTGACTGCTATTGTTATGGAGCCAATGTATGGCTCTCCAGTCAGTTCAGCATATCCTTGCCTATGCTTGAACACATGTGTCTGGCAAACCATCTTGGAAGCTCACAGAAGGTGGAGCAGGTGTCAAGCTCTTAAAACGAACAAGAATTTTAGTAGCTGCACGAGAATAGTGCAACATAAAGAGTTATTTCACCACCAGCTCCAGAGCTGTAATGGACTTTTTGGCACAAAAGAAGTCACAGAGGTTCTGCTCAGGGTTGTTTTTACTACTTGGCATGCTCCTTTAACTTTTAGTGGCTTTTCTCCAACAACAAGCAAAAAAGAGGACAAAGCTTGAAAGAAAAACTAAATAAATGTGTTAGAATATAAATGTATTCAGGGAATAATCCCAAAATACTATGAATTGTTGGTGCCGACTTCTATCTTTGATTTTTAAAACTCAGTCATTACTCTTCTGACCAGAATAAATGTTCTTTTTTTTCCTTTTTATTTTAGAATATTCTGATGAAGAAGAGTTATTATAAAAAATCTGTATGCTCTGGAGTTGAAAGGACTCTGATTCAGAAAGTTTCTGACTAGAAAAATGGACACTCATTTTCTAAACAAAATTCTAATATCTCTGTAACCACTGACACCAAATTAGGTTTCAAGTGTCCCTTAAAAAATAGAATTTGGAGTGTTGCAAGGATTGCTGAGCATATCTGAAAAGTACAGGGGTCCAAGTCCTTGAAAATCTGAATTCTTGTCCATAAAAATCCTTAAGGACTGCTTATGTATGCTGCACATGCAGTACTGGAAACCTAGTAGGTGGCAAGGGAAAATTTTATTTAAAAAAATATATTTTTTTTCTATTAAAACACTTCCAAGTGCCACAATGATTAAGATCTTTCTGTCATTTCCACTAAATGATGCTTCTACTATCATACTGGAAAGGAAGGTGTTTTTTGTTGTTTTTTTTTTTTTTTCTTCATTTTGCTGTTTGCGTCTTTGGTCCCCAGTTTACATAGTTGGTATGGCAATCCAACATATTTATGTTTGGAATTATGGGAAAAGACTTATACAATAGCACAACACAGGATGAATTTTGATTTGTAAGCTTACTGCTTCATACTTTATTGATTGGAAACCTACCTCCTGAAAACAAACAATGGAAAAGAAATAGCACTGTGATAAGTCTTACATAAGGATATCATACGAATTACAGTAGCTTCTGGCCAAATGTTGAGAAGTGAATTATTAACTGACATAGTCAATGAGAATCTTCATTAGCAAAACTCAAAAGATCCTAGAGAAAAAAAAAGAAAATGAGTCAAAACCCCCTGTGAAGCCACCTCCTTTGAAGGGAAAAAGTGGTTTTCCAGTTTGGCTCTTGCCAGCAGAATCTGCCAGAAGAGACAGGTATACGGATTTGCGCAGACTCTGGGGGATACTCAGATATCTGTACCTACTCCAGGGTAAAGCGCAGTTGTGAACCACCAGGACTCAAGCGTGGTGGAACTTGTGCTTCCTGAAACACAAGTAAATAGCTCAAGAATAAGTTACAATTCTGGCTTTCTGCACAAGGAATTTGTCCTAGCACATGAACACTGGTGACCCGGACAAAAAATTCACAGGAGTTTTCCAGGCGGTAACTATGCAATCAAGGCATGGTCCATCTACCCACATCCCTCAGACCAGGATCTGACAATAAAGTAGTTCTGGCTTTAAGGCTCCTTTTGTCAGGTAAAAAAAAATGCCACAGCCTGCATGACATGACGAATTTGTCTGCTATGCATGCTTTGCCAGTTCAAATATGCTCCTAAAATGTTTCCAATATCAACTCAGTATTAGTTGCCAGATGAGTTACCTGTTCACGATACTCTAACATTGTGCTGTGTCAGGTTATCTTCTGTTCTCCTGCAGCAAGCACAAAGTTGGCTCAAAAGGAAAGGGCAGCATAACCTCCACACTCCGCTCCATCCCTGGCTAATTTGATATAAATGTGGTAAGGCGCTCACATCTGACTCAGATTCACTTTGTACTGTGGCTCACTGTCAGGCAAGGCTGCTGATTACCAAGGTGAACAGAGATACAAGTCATAAGCGACCATTACAATTGGATCACCCAACTGTTTGTGCCCGAAGCAAAAAGCCTTCCAGCTGAACTAGAGCACATCCAGTAAACCGTTATTCTGTGATGCTTTGCAGTTTGGTGCTGTGCTACCAAATGAACTTGTGGATAAAACAAAGACAGACCTTAGCTTTTCTTCCCATGCACAGTAAGGCTGCCACCTGACATGCTCTGTTAGCAAATTTATCGTACTTAAGACATTTACCTCCATATCCTAAGGAAGTAGTTTGCTTTTGATCCAGACTAATTAAGTGTGTCTACAAATGAGCAGTTTAGATATGTTGGCCACCCAATGCCACTTAAACATCAAATCCTATGGATTTATACTAATGCTAAACCAGTTTAACTGCAGGTGCTGCCCATGGAAACCGAAGAGATGACCCTTCCCAGCATTATTCCTTTACTTCAGAGATGATATCCTGTAGTACTATGTTCTAGCTGCCATATCATTCCTGAGGTAAGAAGAAAACCTGCACACTGAACTGCTAGTCTGTATCTGGGGGTGGGGGACAAGGGGACGGGGATCAACAACCAACCACACAGTCATTGTTTACAGTTCTCTTTTACCATGGCAATTCCATTCTGGAAGGTTATTTGAAGGCAATTTCTTGCCTAATTATTCATTAAAGCTTGTTGGGGAATGGAGTTCTATGTTTCCTTCTATGGCGCACCGGTTCTGTATTACGTTGCGTCGGCCTTCAAGTTGACCCAGGCCTCCCAAGTCCTGAAAGAATTTAATTTCTCTATGGATGCAGTCAATTAACAAAATCCACCACCTGAGTATTGAAACATACCTTAAAAGGACCTGAAGTAGCAGCTGCCTTCCTACAGCAACCACATCTCCCTTTCCATGTCAGAGATTGCAAACTGCAAGAGCTATTACCAAGGAGAACTGAAGCAGTTGTTCTGTGGGTAACCACGTTGCAGGAGGCTTTTCAGGTGAAATACATTCTGCTGTAATAAGGTACTTCACAACTTCTTTACAAAGACAGCTGTCATACATTATACTTCAGTATGCCACTTTTCATATAGTAAATTAAGCTTTAACAAAGCTCCAGGATGTATGTGGATACAGAATTGTCAATAGCTACCTACTAGCAGTGAACCAAGGAGAATAATACGAAGAGAAAAATCAGACACGAAGCATATAGCCCTAAATGAAAGACTACCTGAAATAACTTTCATGAAGAGGGGGACATGGGGTTTATTACATAAGAAATTCAGCGATGCTATCTCTGAATCAAAAATGTTTTCTGAAGAGATTAAGATAGTGAACCAGATTTTCATTTACTGTGAACCAGAGTTATTCAGATGACTTCTAATCACCTTTTTAACCAATTCAGGCTCTAAACTGGGACTGATTTTTCCTTTTAGAGATGGCAAGTATTTATTGTTTGTTGATTTTCTGTAGTCAGGAAGAGACTGCATGGAGAGGAACTGCACAGGTAAGCGTGCATTCTTATCTAAACAACACACTACAGTGTGAAAAAAAGGTTTTATCTAGAACTATTTCAAATACAGTAAAGGCATAGAGAGGTGTAGAGAGGTAGAATACATGCACACAGAAATTTGACCCCACTGGAAAGTATTTTCCTCACTTTAAACTGAAATACTGCCTTTTCACATAAAGATCTACTGTTACGCATTTTTTTCTACCACAATTTAGCCATGCCTCTGCATAGAAATCTCTGGTTACAGACTATGGGATTTAAACTAGATGAGTCACATGTCTCAAAGTACTCTAATCACAATTATCTTACTTTTGCCCCCTTTCTCTCCCAAGGGGCTTAGGTATTTATATTGAAATAAAATAGCAACAATATCCTAAATCCTGAACTAGGATCTTATTCTGCAATGTCCTGTCCAAAAACAGAACAAAAGGCAAGGCTTTTTTTTAAGGCTTTTTGAATATATGCAACTTGAGAAGACAGTCCAAAAGTTTTAGTTTCAATAAAATAAATTCAACCACAGGAAATATGAAGGCATAACAGGTAGATGCTGGACATCCATCAGGAAGACATATTTAAGGTTTCTGCATGGGCCAAATGGGAATGAGCCTGCCTCTGACTGAACAAGAGACCTTCATAAGAGGAAAAGTTGTGTAGTCTTACATCCCACAGGAAGGAGCTAAATAGGTTGTGTAACGCAGCAATGGGATATTCTCCTCCTTTGTCAGGGGGCAAAGTGCACATATGACATTGTTTACTTGGTCAGGCAAGTGAGGTCTCAGACTTAGAAACGTGCCTCAAAAGCTTCTTTGTTTAATGCAAATAAAAAAGGTAGTTGCCTTAGGCAAGTTTGGCATCTCAGTTGATAGACAAACCACAACGACAGCACTGTACGCTGTGGGTTGATGCTTATTATTAAAAAATAGTATTAGTAAGGTCTTCCCTAGGCCAGAGCAACAATCTCTTCTGAATTAACTATGATGTTATCAAATTGACAGAGAGTTAAGGAAACCAGCTACGTTGCACCGTTACCAGATTCCAAGTTGGTTAGTTTTTCATGGTTCACATTGAGCAAGTTGAGAGAATGAAAATCTGGAAGAAAAATCCTTTCCCTTCTGGGAACAATGCAAAGAACATAAAGAAATAATAATAGATGCTGTTTGTTCTCCTAAATACACTAGCTTGCTTTTAAAATGAACACTTCACAAAAAAAATACATACAATTGCATGGCTTAAAAATTTCTTAAATACACTGTCACATCATTCAAGTGTACTTTTTAGGGTTTTTGGTCCTATACCTCTTAAAATTAGTGCATAATCTTTCTTGTATCTTGCAATTCAACACATCTAAAACATTAAAAGAAATCTTTCTATACTGACTTTTTAGCATCACACCCAGTATGTCTCCTACCTCCCAATGCAATAGTACCTTAAGTCCTCAAATAAAGATTCCACCTTAGATGATACCACTAATAATTGAAACACTTTAGTGGCTGGGATCCACTTTTTTTAATGCATGAAACACATACTTCTGCCTCCCCAGCCCCAAATCACAACCTACAAGTTTGGCAGTACACAGTAGACAGCCTAAGTACAAAAAATAAGAGAAGAACGTACTCAACTCAGCCTATTAGTTTCCATTTGCACTCAAAATAGGCATCGTATTGACAAAAACAACAAGGGTACTTGAATAAAGGAGCTACTCCAGTGTTCTCCCTGCACCTCAGAGTCTGTATTTTCACATAGTTGTAGCCAAAGAATTGTTACATGATATTGTCCAAAACACCTACTGATTCAGGGTCTCGGTTGCTCCAGATAAAGGCATATATGGAAGAATAAATTTAATTTCCCCACCCTTTACTCCATGCCTGCAGTTACACCTCTCAGAAGTCCCTCTTAAAAATAGTGAGGTTCCCTGAAGAAATCCCACACCAAAAAGAAAAGAACTATCAGTAAGCGAAGTTTCAGTTACAGAAGCAAGTATACCCTTTTGATTATTATCAAATATCCTCAGCCATTTCATTCTAATGACACCTACCCAGTTTGCCTGATCCTTTTCTAGAGGTGGTGCAAGGTATATTTCTGTAAGAGAATGAGGCAGTAATGCGGACTGAGGAAAGTGCAAGGAGAGCAACACACACACCCCCCCCTGCCCGCCCCATCCCAAATCCAAACACCAGCACCACTCTCCCTCCTTCACATCCACTTGAACACAAGCCACAGCCTCATAACACACCATCCCTCAACAACCCTTGGTGCTCCGCACAAAGGGAACCAAGCTAACTTGTTCGTGATCATTCACAGCAGACTGGCCTCACCTAAGCTTTGATGAAAGATTATACACGTCAATACTGGTTTTTTGCGTTGTGGCTACCCATTTAACAGGTCCATCAAAAGCAACAGGTTAAAAGAGGTCCATAATCACCACAATGAAGATGAGTAAAATGAGCTAATTTTCCTCTTCTCAGTAGAGACAAAATATAAGGCAACTGTTGTGCTACACAGAAACAGAAACCTCTGGTTTGTATCACCAAACTAACATTTCACAACTGATTTTTATCTTGCTCATTTGTCACCAAATTGATGAGCATAGTGAAACTTCAGTTCTCACTACCTTTGTAACATGTATGTACAGGTGCAGAAATCCCCAGTTATTTTAACTCCAGAGGCTGACCATAATAACTGTCCATTACTAAGTATTAATTACAATTTGTTTGCAGTCTCCCCAGCCCTGAACATTATAGAACTTGTCACTTGCACTTCCATTACATCAAGAGCCTCAGGGAATTGCAATAATAGCTGACTGTTTTCCTTTACATTAGGTTGAGTTTTGGTAGCCTTTGTATCTGGTTTCATACTTCCATTCTTTTGTCATTTCTTCACCTGTGAAACAGTTTCTCCATCACATCCCCTTGCACCTCCTAAGCTCCTGCTGGTCAGACTTACTATCACCACATCAATAGAGACAACCTACAGAAACATTCTTACCAAAACGTGTATCTCCATGATCCTTTATAGATGCCTTTGTACAGCCACAGCAACCTTTCTCGGCTGTCCTGGCAGACACAGCCCTGATGGAGCACTTCTGACAAGAGACTCATTCACCCCTTTCCCCCACTATAAGTCTACACCCTTTTTTAAGTGATGTCTGGTCATTCTCTCTCTATCCACTGAGGACATCAAGGGAGCAATTGCTGATGGTCCTCCCACCTGAGCTTTAACTAAGAAATAAGTTGAAGATGATTAAACCCAGTCATTTTCACCTGTTCTTTGAATGTCTGTGACAGCAAGCCACAGGATTGATGGATCTGCACCCCCAGTTTTACAGAGTTTGGCCAGAGAAAGGCAAAATATCTCCTCCCACCCACCCCCTTTACTTGTCTAGAGCTAACATTATGCATAGTCTTTACAAGATTTTGCCTACTACACTATCACATATATTGCACATGAACTGTTCAGCATGTTGATAGCACTGTTACATCCGACTAATGCCTTGCTCTGTACTCCTTGCTTGCAGGATCTTTGTCTCCTGGGTGGCCTTTCTGCTAATAATTCAAGGCGACTTTTGACAAGGCTGCACTTAAGTAGGACGCACAGCTAAGCAATGCAAGATGACAGGCAGTACATTGTTGGGTGATTATCATATGCCTCAGGTGGCAGCAAGAGGCTAAAGTGCAAGTGACTTTAGCCACCCAGCAAGTACAGTAATCCCCCTGCCACACACAGTTTGGAACTGCAGCGTGATGCGAACATCAGGGAAATAAATCAGCCATCTGCATTTAATGGGTATTATGGGAACAAATACTATTGTTAAGAAGTTTGTTCAGAGACAATCCATAAATCAGAGAAGATGCTGAACGATGCCCTTTTTTTGTTGTGCCTTTCCACAAGCTGTGATTGTCTATTGACACGACTAACAAGCAATGCTCTTCTCTCTTCCCTGCAGAAAACAAGAAGTTCCTTCCCCCCCAAACACCTCCAAACGAGGGCCTGCTCTCCTTAGGAACACAGCTCATTAAAACCTAGGTGTTAGTCTAAAAACCCAGCCACAACAGGACTCCCAGGGGAACGAGCCAACTGCTGAGGGTGACCCCACTACAGGCCATGCCCCTCACCCCTCAGGGTGTGAGCAGGGCTGGGGCAGTGGCAGCACCCAGGTCCACCGATGGTCCCAGACCAGGTGGGATGATGTGCTGCCCTGGGTTCCATCCAAGGAGCACAGTCAGGAACAGCACAAAAAGAGCTTAGAAACAGGGCTACCTAAAACAAATTTTCCAGCCAGGAAAAAAGACCACAGACAGGACTAGACACAAAGCTACCTGCAATGCAGCTTTAGGGTCCATCCAGGAAAACCAGTAAGGAAACTGGGGCAGCAGGAACCAGAGCGGAAGCACACCTATGAACTATCTAAAGAGAGAATTAAAGCCCCCAAGCAGAGCTTAAATGGGGCTCCTGGAGTGATAGCTGTTGTTTGCACAGGTGGAGGCCCCAGGTGTGGCTGTTTAGGGCAGTTAAGGCCTATTAGCTCCCTTAGGGTCTGGGCACAGCTAAGGCAGGTGGTCTGACATGGCTGGTAGAGGTGGCAGTGGGAGCAATAATCTCCTGGTACTCTTCTTCAGAGTTTTTCATTTGTTTGGGAGATCTAGGCCCTAGCCCTCTGCCTGGCCCGCTTAAAAGTGAAAATAACTTTTGGTAATGGTCATAAAAGGGCTTCTAAATGAATTAGCTGATGTAACTCAGATCTGTTTTTTCTTCAAAAGAGAGATGAGCAGTGGGTGCGTTAAAGCAGCATCACAGGTGCCCTCCCACCCACCTGGAGGCAACTATCTTTCTTCTATGCTTCATAAAGCACACCAGAATTTGGTTTTGGGGTTTTTTTTTGATGGTACGGAAGAATAATTAGAAAGTGTGTGGAAGGTGCTGTAAATGTTGAGGAAGCTACTTAAGTCTAATAGTAAAAACAGCTGATACTTTGAGGGGTTATTATTAAAAGAATTGATGCCTCTAGTTCTCAATGTAGAAGACTGTGTTTGGGAGTCTACCACATTATCTACAGAAGTATTTGAAAGCATTGTGAGCTGAGGAGGGTTAGGAAAGCCCACCTACAAGACACTGTTGCCATAGTGCAGGGCACTATAGGACAACCCACTAAAATAACCCCCTATATATCACCACAGCCCTTGAAAAGATGCCTCTTCCGCACAGAGTTTTGAAAACAGCTGCAACAATTTCCTTGCTGTGAATGAATTTATGACTTTAAACCTTTTTGATTCCCTTCTGTACTGAGACTTCTTGCGTTGACTGACCAGTTGCCCTGGGCTGTTTCCAGTCTCTGTAAAGCCCGGCTCAAAGCTGACTTCCCTTGGTGTCTGCTGCACACAGAGGTACAGGAACTGAGCGCTCTATAGCCCGATTCATACATTATCATCATAAATACAGCCGAGTCCCACATCCTTCAGACCTGAGAGGAATCGAAGTGCTTAGTATCAATCATGGCTGCTTAGTCAAGCAAACAACCTTGTTGCAAACATCTGACAGACGCTGCTGGAAGCTCAATTAATTACCCACTAGGAAGGCTGTCCTGCTGAAGAGACGGTGTTAATATTGTTTAATGTGTGGCCTAAGTGATACCCCTGTTGCAGAATACCTATACCCTGGGACAAAAGTCTGGCTAGCCTGTGTGTGGGCACCCTGCCATCTGAACGGATGGATGTGAACGTGGGCAGCCAGGAGTCCTCCACGTATGTGTACTCAGTGTAGATACTTGGAGCAACATGAATAATGGGAAGTGTCCAAATGTCCCTTCACCCTGAGCTTCCTAAATCAAGCATTGTGTGGGCGTGTGTATTTAGGGAATCTGTATCAGTAAAATCAGATCAACAAAAAGTGGCTACAATGATCACATGTATAAAACCTGACCTCTCTGTCATACCTACAAACACACCTTTAGCGACAAGAAATAACAAAAAGCTTCTCCAGAAGGTAGGACTTTTTTCTTTTCAGCTGCTGATCTTGACTGTGTTTGCAATGGGGCAGGTGCTGGTCAATGCCTGTGCTATCCAGTGTTCAGGAAAGAGTGAAGAGTTTGCCCTTCCTATATAATCTAGGAAAACAGAAGTTCAAGGGAATCCAAAGGCTGCTCTTGATGTACGGAGCCCTCAGGTGGCACCATGTTAATTTCCATGTGCCCTGGGAAACTCTGAAAAGCATTTTTATCTTCAGGGAAGGAATGGTTTCACTCACTGCTGTGAGAGGAAAAGGGCTTTCTGTTCAAGGGAATCACTGAAGTCCTGTAGGATTTTGCCTTGTAGTCCTGATAATTGTCTTTATTAGATTTCTGATCACTCAAGTCACATCTGATTTCCTCTCCTGAAAGGGAAGTTAAAGAAATAGCTTTAATCAAACAGATGACCATCTAGGGATGTGTGGAGATAGCAGACAGGGGATGGATGGGGCTATGTTGCTTTTCTCCACCGTGAGACTTCTTAGTGGAATCGTGTAGTGGCTGGACCTCCATGAAGCATGAGTCTGTTCTTCCTGTATGCTCCTAGAGCTTCTTCCTCTCCGGTATTCAGGACCACGTGCAACCCTGGATCTACACTTTGGCTAAGCAAACACATACACATACAGAAAATGAGCTTCCACCTGCACTGGGCCCCGTGGAATTTTCCAGGAAACCTGGCCAGAGTTTTGTGTTTCTAATAAAACCAAAACAGTTTTTAAATCCAGCTTCAAGCTTCATTGCAAGTATTTCTCACAGCCCTCTGTAGCAGGAATAATTACTGTCCTTATTTATCGGATAGATTATACAAATCCCCTAGTAAGTAAATTGTAGGATTAAGAGGAAGGTTAATGTGCTAGATTAAACTGACACATTTATTTACTTCCTTGCAGAAGGAAAGACTGAAGGACGGTGACCTATAATGTGTATTAATTCAACGTTTAACCCTGCTTCAGCTCCAGTGATTATCTCTGCAAGTGCCAAGTCTCGGTCTAGCAGATTCTAGTGCAATACTTCATGCACAGATGTTCCGTTGTCTCAGATATTTTTGTCTGTTCAGCTCACAGTTTTTTAGATAGTAAGGCATTGGACTTCTGCGATGCCTTCCCTCTAGAGTTTGAAAGGGCTCAAAATGAATTACACCTACAGTCACCCCACACAAGGCATTATTTATCCTGCTTTTACAAAGCAGAGATTTTTGCCATTTTTTTCTATGGTTTCTCTGGATGAGGTGGACAATTTGTGCATGATTCAGAATCACTGGTTTCTTTGGGAGCCCCTTTGAGTGCTTTTCCTATTGTAAAAGCTGCAATCCAGGCCATGACAATATCCCAGACTTCACACGCTTCAGAGCAAAGGGGCTGACTGGGTTTTCTGCTACTTTCTGATACTGACACGGGCATTGCAGTCATGTTGCTGGAGGTTGATGCTGCAGTTGAGGACAGTAATGGAAAGACAGATAGGGGTCTTGCCTTCTGTTAAATCTATGATATCAATGGATGTATGCTTCAATGGGGGCTGGGCTGCTTTGCTTTTCAAGCGAGTTTTCTTCTCATCGGCTTTCCTGTATTTCATTCTCTATCTCTAATCAAGTTGCGTCCAACAGCAGTGCTTGAGCATGTGTATCATTGGGAGTGGCACATACTGCCCAGACTTGCCCAAGAAGATAATTTTCTGCAAATTGACATTAGAGGTTTTATAGGACTACTGAGGTGGAGACTTCATGCAGCGTGTTGCGTGTGCACCCTTGCACCACCTAACCAGCCAGTGAAAGGAGAGGAGAGAAACAGGTACCAAATGGAGGAGCAACTTTCCTACAATCACAAACAAGGGATGTGGCAGAAGCAGGACTCTGGTCTCTGGAAAACTAACTTCCAGTGCCTAAACTCCTAGCCTTAGAGTTGTGAGCTCCTCAAGAGTGGGATGTGGTAATGCACTGAAATAGGCAGGACCTTCTGAACACAGACGTGTCTCTCCTCACCCCAGCACTAATGGCATGCCTTCACCACTTTGGTAACCCTCCCAGGGTAACTTGGAAAAGCCATCTAGGTGCAAATGCCACCTAGGTTTGCACAGCAGGTTGGGAGCAGGGCTGGGATTTGCCTCAAGCCCAGTGACACGTCCATCAGTCTGTTCTCTTCCCTTCAAATAAAGGTTTTGTCCCCGCATGCTGGCCCCGGCAGGTTTCTATATTTATCTATCCTTATTTAGGAGGCCTGCAGGAGAAACGTATAGATTACAGATGTGGTGCTCCTTGTTTTA
The DNA here is from genome assembly GCA_013398915.1 of Dromas ardeola. Classification (NCBI taxonomy): domain Eukaryota; kingdom Metazoa; phylum Chordata; class Aves; order Charadriiformes; family Dromadidae; genus Dromas; species Dromas ardeola. Next base: position 720,568 of record VYZM01011581.1, on the reverse strand, counting down.
GCTAAGGTTTCCAATAGGGATAGTTGTTTTGGGACAGAATCCCAGCCGAGAGTCATTTGCTGTTCGCCTGCCAAAGAGGACTGCAAGTATTGCCAATGCTCTGCTTGACTTAGATTGAACAGTTCACAGCCTCTGAGGAAGGGGAGGAAAATTCCATCGTGAAATAGCTGATTTAAAGTGCTGTATCCCACAGCGACAGTAAAGAGTGTTTGCTAATACTAATGCAGCTTTCAGAAAGAGACTTTAAGTTCAACTTTCAAAATGCGTTTCTGCTTGGGAGAGGGCCCAAATTAAACCCCTCCATCAGTTCAAAACTTCAGTGAGTTTTGGACAGAGAACTGATTCTGATTTTGCAGCTGATGCCGGTTTTGCAAAGCGTGATGGGTTACAGAGAGGAGGAGAAGGAAGAGATTCTAGTGACGTATCCACACATCCACCTCACCTTTACGTACCAGGAGTACCAAGCAAGGTGTAGCTGTGAGCGTACAGGGCTGTCCCTCGGTTGTCAGTGGGATTTTGCTTGTGTCAGAAATGGATATACAAGAGGAAGACAGGAAGTGACCCTGCAAAATGTAAAACTTTAGTCAGAAATTTACTTGTAAGTAAAATTAGTGTTGTATAATATGTTGATGACTAGCATATGTACAAAACTCCTCTCCATTGATATGCAATTTCTGCAGATAATACAATATGTAGAGATGGCCAAAAAAAGCAAAAGCAAAGAACGAGAATGACAGTATCTATCAGAGAGCCTGATAAAGACCATTCTCAAGGTCCAATATAAACTTCTTTCAATCAAAGGAGTCTAAAAAAGGAAATAATTCTCTCCAGATTTTGATCCTACAGGAGAATGATCTTAGTTTGCAGGGGTTAAATAGTCACAGCATTTTTATGCGTTTACAGTTGATCTCCCAGTAGAGATAAACATGTTTAATGCTTGAAATGTAAGTTAACAGTGGACATATTAAACATATTACAAGAGATTTATCAGAAAGAACATTAAAGACTATTATTAGCCCCAGCTGCAAATATCCATCACAAAGGAATGGCTGCATGTGAGTTAATTGCCTTCAACACGGTAGACCTTGTTTAAAAACCTTTTTGGTGGATACCTTTCCACTGATTTCAGCAGCCTTTGAGTCAGGCCTTCTTTTATTAGAGAGATACTTAATTTAATAGCGAGAGGAAAGACTGAAAAGCCAGACACCAACATTTCCTTTCCCTTCTTATGGCAGGCAAGGTTACTCGGCGTAATCAACAATCGAGATTTGGCACGTCTTAACCAATAAAAACTGGATACCAGCTGCAGGAAAACATCTTCAGTAAAAGATCAAACGAAGTGGGTCAGAATTTTAGATGGAGGATCCGGGCTTATTCCAGTTTCCACTAAAACCAGCTAAAAGATTTCTGTATACTTTAACTAGCTGTTCCTTCTCTGTTATAAGCAATGGAAATTTTGCTACTGACCTCAGTTAGGGGAGAATTAAAGCTGTGTGACTTGGTATAATTATAAAGATAGGCGTTTCAAAAGGAAACAAGGATCATATGGTTACATGAATTACATCTGTTTTTGAAAGGGGAACCCTACGTGAAGTAGAGAAGGATTATGAGTATTTCTTGTTTTTTAATGTAGAAATCCCAAGTGCATGCCTAATTTGGCACTCTGACTTTCCTATGATTAAGTTAGATTGATATCAATGAAGACAAATCTTTTTTTTTTTTTTTCCTGGACGTAAGCTAATAGATACGAGAAATATGATGTTTAATAGAAATAAGGTGGAAGGAACACAAGAGATACATCAAATATTGATACTTTTTTTTTTGGTTACTAACAAGATGCAGCCAGTCAGCTATTACATTAGTCAGCTTACCCCTATACTGCATCCTTCCATAGTATGATTTAAGTAAGTAGATTTTAATTTCCCAGTATGCCCAAAAAGCAGGAAAATCGAATGATAGATTAGGCCCAAGTGGCCTATCAATTTATACTTGAACACATGACTACACCAAAACCAGAAAATCACGGTAGCAAGAGCCATCAGCAACCTGTCACAGATGAGTCTTGTAGGAGAGGAGATCTGTGATCAAAGGCTGCGGAATTCATTCCCCTCGGCCCCGCCACCTCGAGGGATGTGGCACAGCTGAGTCAGACTGCACCCCTCCAGGAAACTGGGGGGTCAGGCGCTGGCAAAAGGAGGCAAATCTGTCCACATTGAATGGGGAAAAAAGAAACAAAAAAGAATGCTCCGTACAAAACTGTGTTTAAAAAAGTAGGAAAGAAAAGACAGCCAGACAGCTTATGAGATGGATGATATTTTAACTTGAGGCTCACCTTTCAAAATCAGCCCGTGCTGTTAGTGGATGAAACTTGTTACCAGGGTTTATCTTTTAAATTTCTGTGGCCGCTCCAGAGGATCATTGCTGCCTTTCAACACTTCTACAGTCTCGAAATGGGAACAGTGGCAAATATTTTCAGAAGACACCAGCCTGATTGTAATACCCTAATTACACTGAGTAGCCCAGAAGCTCCCGCTAAGTTCAAAAGCAATGCTTCACGCCAGGCAAGTGGAAGAATTTGGCCCTTGCTGTTCTTGATAAACGGTCTGAACAATTCGCAGTTTCAGTCTCTCATTCATAAATAGTATGGGTGGTTTATCTAGAAGGAAAGATGAGAATGCTGTCTTCCATTGACTGCAAGTAACACAAATGGACACATCTAATTGGCATGTTATTGTTCTACACTGCTTTCTGTGTCTGGTGTAACCACTTTCATATCTTACGACAGTTTTGGGCTGATGCTTCGTGTTCTTGTAAAATGCCAAGTTACATTAGATCAATAATCTCATGTAATACAGTATGAGACACTGCCACTGAATGAATACGGTATAGAAATATTTTTTGTTGTTTTTTTTTCCCCAGAAACACAGCCTGGTTCTTAGGTTTCTAAAAAATAATCTGTGTTGAGACATTGTAAGGTGGAAAGCAGAGTAAGAACAACAATTACGCAAAAAGGTTAGGAAACTTTAATGACTTGTGAAACCATATAATTAGGGATTTGCAGCCCACCGAGGAAATTTTGATTGTTGAATTACCGCACTACTTAAAGTATGTATTTTAATTGCTGGGTGAAGTGCATACATGTAAACCAAACTTTTGAAAGAGCAGCTGCAGTGGTGTTACCACAAATCCTGTTGTTGAAATAGGTTATTCATCAACTGTTTCTGTGACATCCTCTGTCTATGAAGTTAGTTGGACTTTGGGGAAAAAAAGAACATCTGATGTTTTGTTTTACCTTCTCAGTATTAACCCACTGACATTGAACTGAGATATTTATTACATTTGTGGTTTTAACATTTTAAATCTACACATATTTCCTATCCATTTACAGCCAATGTGTAGGGATGATGCTTGTTAAAAAGCCATCACCTCACCCATACTGTCATGACTTGAGCATGCAATCGCCCTTCAGGGGGATCCTCAATGAATCACAGAGGATCTGACCCCATTTCACAGAATAATTCAGGATGGAAGGGACCTCAGTCCAACCTCCTGCCCAATGCAGGTCAGACCATCTTGCTCAGAGCTTCACCCAGCTGGATCTTGAAAGCCTGAGCATGGAGGCTGCATAGCCTCTCTGTCCAGTCTCTTCCATTGCTTGACTGGCCTCTTGGTGAAAAAGTGTTTTTTTCATATCCAGCATGGGCGTATCTTGTTTCAACTTACATCCTTTGTCTCTCATCTTCCCACCATGCACCACTGTGAACAGCCAGGCTCCATCGTCTTAAGAACTTCCTTGGAGGTAGTGGGAGGCCCTCAGTTCCCCCTGAAGCCATCTCTTCTCCAGGGTGAACAAATATGGTTCCCTCAGCCTCTCCTCACCAGACAAGTGCTCTAGCCCCAGACCATCCTGACGGTTCTCCACTGAACTCACTTCCTTTTACTGACGCCTTTTTTTGTATCAGGAAGGGTGGGTAAAACAGTATTATAAGTGCAGTCTAACAAATGCCGCATAAAGGAGGATGATAACTTCCCTCAACCTACTGACTGTGCTCCTGTTAAGGATGCCGTTAGCCATCATCACTGCCAGGGCACAGGACTGGCTCATGCTCAGCTTGCTGTCTGCCAAGACCCCCAGGGCCGTTCCTGCAGAGCTGCTCCCCAGCCTGTATCATTGCAGGAGGATGCTTCCCTCCCATGGACAGGAATTTGCACTTAGTCCTGTTGAATTTTGTAGGGTTCCTCTTGCCCCATTCCTCCAGCCTGTCCAGGTCCCTCTGAATTGCAGCCCTGCCCTCAGGTGTATCAGTTGCTGTCACCTGCAAACTTCATAAACATGCACTCCAGGTCATTGTTGAACGGGACTGGTCCCAGGAGAGACCCCTGCGGTGCTACGCTTGTCACTAACCTCCTGCTCGAGTACGACCCATTAATCACTACCCTCTGAGCCTGACCACCCAACCAGTTTCTTATGCATCAATTTGTATACCCATGCAGACCATGAAGTCCTAACTTGGGTACTACAACGCTGTGGGGGACAGCGTTGAAAGGCTAAAGTGACATCCAGTGCCCTCCCCTCCCCCACAAATCCAGTGATTTTATCATGGAATCCAAGGAGATCAGTCAGGTACGATTTACCTGTTTGGTACAGTCTCTTCTCTCCCCTTTTCGAAAAGAAAGACAGTTCAGCATGCTTACTATCAAGAACTTCATACCTTCTCACAAAACTATGTTTTTACCATCACAGAATTTAAAATAGGCAATGATTTACAAGTAAAATACACCTTGGGGCTCTGGAGAGGGCCACCAGCAGTGAAGCAATGACTAAAGCCTATAAATAAGACCATGGCCTCGGCATGCTTCAGAACCGAGGAACTGTGGAAATCGGTAGCTGCATACAGACTAAGAAGTTGAGTGCCTGAGCTGATTGTGTGCCCTGGGACGGGACTGACTGCACCGTTAGCACGTTCATTGGCACTGCTTGCCCTGGGCCAACTAAAACTCTTGAGAATAATTCCTGGCCGCAATTTGGCAGCTGAAACATCCCAGGGACTGCTCCCAGTAGGCAACTTGCATGCAAGCACTCTGTTTTAGGGACCATGAGTTTACTAACATAAATGTGGGCCATTCAAAGCCACAGGCCCCAGAGCCCAGGACACTCCCAGGTACGAGCAATCAGCTGTTAAACCACACTGAACCACTGGAAGTTTTTTGCCCAGTTCAACTGGTTACGATGTGACTCTGTCCTGATCAACGTGTGAATCTTTCACCCATGAAGACTTAAAAACAAAGAATCAGTTGCATAATGTATAACTTTTTTTTTTTTTGGAAGACCAAACCATTTCTCCTGTGTGCATTTGTGAAGGTGAAAGCTAATCCGCAGATAATTTTTGAAGTAAGCTTGTACAGCAGCTGCCATGATACTGTTTTATCACAAGCATGAATAATCATGCAGCATTTCTTCCCCTATCTCAACAGTATCACTAAACTGATGACACCCAGATCCATCCAGAGAGTTAAATCCCTCCCTCATATATGAACATGCTACCCTCACTTACGTTCCCACAGTGCTAGAAAGCATGAAATAATATGATGAGAGAACTGGCTGCTAAGATAGAGAAAAGTGACTTTGTCCAGCCAGACTGGGGTGATTTTTCAGAGGTGCAAGAGACTCCCATCAAGGATCAATGAGGATTAGCCATCCATGCCCACACAGTGCCCTGCAAGCTCTAGAAAGGGGGACTCTGAGTTCCTGCTAAGATAAAACTCCAAGTGGATGTGTCTAACGCAGGGCTTAGCGGGTTGCCCACCTCTAGGGTGCATTTGTATTTACATATTCACCAGCTCCTGCAGCTGACTGGGACACAGTCATACACCAACATGCCAAGTATCTTCAGCAGATGAGTGCTCCTCCCTAGGAGGCAGGAGAGCAGGGAACAGCTTGGAGCTGAAACCTACCTTTAGGAATAATTGAAGCATAATATCCAAGCTGGTGAGAGAAAGCCACAATGAGATGGGAGTTTTTGTATTGCATTAGTTTTGTTGATAGCTTAACAGCTCCACAGATGTGCTGAACCATGAAACACATAAACATGCAAGAGGAAAGACATATTTTGTCAGTAAACTTTATGCAAATATAGCACACATACAAAAACTTCAGTAACGGGGTATGGCTTAAATGAAAACATGGTCAGCTTTCTGTGGATAAAAGAGACAGCTCGCTGTAATATGAGACTTTTGTATCAAACGAGAAGTTTTTAATTGCACCAATGAAACTTCTGTTTTGACAGGACTGGTGAAATCTTTTCTGTATCAAGATATGAGGAAGAGAGAATTACTAGCTTTGAGTCATAACTTGGTGTGCCACCAGGAGCTGTGCAGTGAAATCGTGGGGTGCAGAGATCCTCAAGCCAGCCCTGCCCAGAAAAGGACCATCCTGGGAAGCCGCAGAACCCAGCTGTGCCCTCAGAGGCACCACGTCTGCTCTTGCTCCATGGGAACGGGCCACTTTGTTGTGCTTGGTTTTCTTCTCACTATTCACTTTCTCTGCTGGCTTACCCTAGCAAAGCAATCAGGATCACAATAAAAAAAATGTCATGGCACTTCACTCCAGTGTAGATACACCATAGGCCTACAAATTGGCCTAGGCTGTTATCAGTCAAACACAGATCTCCTAAGTACGTAACACTTCTGTCTGCATGCAAGAACTCCTGCAAATCTATCTGCCTGTCTCTTTGGCTTACAATGACGACCTACTGATTACGTTAATGAAGCATGAGAGGGCTCCATCAGTTCACGAAAAACTAGGAAACAGCAACTGACTACAAAGACATTTTCCATCTTTCTTTTTTTTTTGCAACGTATCAGTCAGGTTTGCATTATGGTGCCTGCTTCCATGACAGAAATCTGAGACTGGGAAGTATCTGTCTTCCAGGTTTTTAATCAGTGTCCTTGTGACTCCAGATGTGTCAGGACAGCTGTTTTTGCAACCTTCACGATGGACAAAATCACATGTGTTGAGGAAGGACTGAGACTTCTCTTGGATTTAGCCTTGTCAGAAATACTTATACTAAGATAAATGGTTTTGTACAAAGATAGCAGCGATTGCATCTATTCTCTGGAAACTAAGCACTCTCTGGGGTCTGTGACTCCCAGATTGCAGCCCTCCTTCAGAGAGAGACCGCAGGATGAAGTGCAAGGGGAATGTTGATCAACTGGACACAAGACAAAAAAAAGTATCTCTTTCTGCAGTAATGATGGTAGAGCTTTCGGTCCTGTAATGCAAAAGCCCAGAACAGGAGCATCCTGCTGAACACCTTATTAACATGGCCAAAATGAAGCTTCGACTGTTCCCATACCCTTAGTGTAATGGCTAATTGTAAACAGAATATCAGTCATAAATACCCAAGAAAGATATCACCTACCCTGAATTTTATTTGTATTTATATCTGCTGCATATAGCTTTGCCGGAGTGCCGATAGATTCATACTTCTGGCTGCTCAAAGCGCACTGACTTGACTTTGCATTGGCAAAGTGTAGGCAAAAAACACATACCTGAGTAAGAGCATCTAATTCTATTCCTTGAGTTTTGTCATGATGCCATTTAAAGTAACCTTTGTGAGTTTCTAAATTTGTATATATGTATATACATTTGTTTATTTGCAAATGCGTAGAGAAAAATATGAGACAGAATTGTCTTTGTCCTTCCATCAACTACAAAGGGAGCTTAGATGGTGAGATCATCTGTCAACATCTATCCCATAAATGTTTAAATATGGACAGATGAGGGTGTCATTGATTATCCGGTTCCTTTATTCTGTAGGTTGGAGACTAGATGAATAGCGGTTTACCGGCAGAAGCATGAACCCAGGCAGTAAGCTGTCCGTTGCATCTAGTCAACGAAGAGCTGGAAAACTGTCTTTATGCTTCGTCAGCAAGTAGCAGGGAAGTTACGGGTTGGTTTTGCTGGATGCAGGATTCTTCCCTTTCTATCCTGAACTGCTGTACTGCGCTGTCACCCTTGTACAGGCTGTGCAAATCCTTCCTGTGCTTTGAGTACTCTGAATTTTTAAAACTGTTGTATAAACAGCAATCAATGAAAAAATGGGGCACAAAAAAAGACCGTGCTCTGAAGCTCATAGAAGTTAGCGTGCAGATATCAGTGACTTCAGAGAGCTCTGAATCAGGCCCTATGCCTTTAATTCTGTTTGAAGTGAGAACATACATCTGAAAATTTTTGCAAAAGAAATAACTTCCTATGCCAATGTAACAAAACTTCTAACATGTGACTGCTCAAAAGTTCAGCTCTTTGTGGGACCAAATTGAAAACTTCTACCCCTGAATGAGATAAAACTGAATAGAAATTCCTTGTAGAAGACTTTCCAAATTTATTAAAAGCACACAGAGCTGATATAATATTATTCTGCTCCAATTCATTGTTTCTCCAGACTACTGCACTTTTTGTTGTGTCAACCCATTTTCCAGGACTGGCCTTTTCCTTGCTCCTTTCTTATTGTGGCATCTTTTGGGGGTCTGTTTCCTTCATGCCACAGCACTACACAGCTGCCCTTGGGAACATCAGGTCTTTAAAATTCCATTTTAAACTCCATTGGTAAATGACACCAGCCTTCATGGAGTTTAAATTCTTTGGAGACATCAAGAGCAATGTGCTGGGCAATTCGGTAGAGGAAAATGAGGCTAGATGCCAGGTTCATATCATGCTCATATAAAATCATAAAGTCATTATTTGCTGGCTTAAGGTGATTTCTCAGTAATAGGACTACAAATGAATTGGCAGTATATCTGTGATGTCTCAGAGTTTTATGGTGCCATCATCCACATATAAACCTACAGACCAAGATGTGCAAGTAAAAGTATTCGGCCTGCACCTAGGAAGGCAGCAACTTAAATCTTCTTGCTAATTCTGTGTTTGTCCATCTGGAATAAAATGCCTGAGAACAAAGAAAATGGAAAATTCATCTGTAGAGATATTTTAAGTACAGAACCCCTAACTATAAAACAACCCAGTTTTCCCTTTATAAAAATATGCATTCACATATCCTCCACCTTCTTGAACTCCATCTATATAATGGTTTTTACCACATCAGAAAGTCATTTTTAAATGCTGATAAGAAAGATTAAAAATAAAAAAAAAAAAAGTGGTTTCAACTAATAGAGTTGTTCTGGCCACCACAGAAAGAGCGATTTTTCTGTTAGTGCTTCCCCTGCATTCCCACCTCCACCCCCAAAACCGCAGTGGGATCACTGTATGTTTAAATGTGGTGTAGCCTATAAAGCACAGACACAGAACAAGCAAGGGCAAAGGAAAAAAGGGAGCAAGGAACTGTTTGAAGAGAGGGAGATCATAAAATCATTGGCTCTGCAGCTTAAAGGTGTAGCAGCAGTTTTTGCTGTAGCAACCCAAAGCTCCAGGGAGACTTGGAGTACCTCAAGGTATGTGTGGACTGGTGGTGATTACTAGGAAGTTTTGTGTTCCTGAAGAGAATACAGCACAGGAGCTATGCATTACTACAAAGCTGATGCTGTTGAAGAAGGTATCATGACCTGGTATGAATATGCTAAATAAGTACTTATTAAATAAGTATTTGGGGGGTTTATATTAATTATATTTTTTATTATTATTATTATTAAATAAGTATTTCATATTTCCAGTCCTAAGCACTTACAAAAATCACAGCTTTTTTACAAGGAAAAATTATATTAACAACTTTGAGATTATTTGAAAAAAAAAGGAGAGAGAGAGATTTGTGATCTTCCGTGCGGTTTTTTTTTCACATGTCAGATTTAATATACCCAGCTTCCCTTTCTAAGCAAGAATGGTTAAGCGATGAAAGCTGCAATTCTGCTTTCAGAACAAGCTTTCTTTCACAGGGAGGTGCAGAAAACCATTAAAGTGTAAGACCATCAAGACCAACAACACTGTGTATTTTCGGTTGCTTTTTTCTCAAGTATTCATTATAGGGTTTTCATTTTTTATTGCATTTTATTGTAGCCAACCATGATGTCTATCCTCTAAAATGTTCCCCAAATGCATGTCGTTGTTTCTGCCTTTCTATATTCTTACCCAGACATCTAATCTTGCTCTCGTTGGGTTTTACCGAGTAGGGGGAAGTGCTTCTGACTACCAGTCACTCCAGCCTAGAAGACTATTTTCACTAGGTAACTTCTAAATACAGGGGACGGTTGACTTGTAGAATTGTATAATTACGTACAAGTAACATTAAGGGAAGAAAGCACACAAATCTGCTTCTCTGCAGTCATAATTTTGTCAAAAGTCGATCAAGGGAACGATTCCGAATTGCCATCTGTCTTCGTCACTGCCTTTGCATCAGAAGTAGATCAAGTAAGTACTGCTTGCTGGGGAGAATATAGAGCAAAGGGTTTAATCCTGCTTATATTACTACTATTACTACTACTACTACTACTACTAAATAATTTATGCCACTGTAACACAAACCAAAAGAGGCTAAAACCAGAGCAGCATGTGACAATCACGCTACTTAAAGTTTGGCTTGTTCATGCAGTCATGAGGGCTAAAAACCAGAGGAGAAGGCTGAGCTATCACATGTCAATGGACCACCCCAGCCACCAAATCTACTGCAGAGTATCTTCATCTACTGCTGCTTTTAGCCGTTAACACATTCCCAGCAGGGTGCAGTAGGTGAGAAAATTCTACCTGCTCAGAATAAAGAATCTTTTGGTGTGCATGAGGTTACACACTCATTGGCAGAAGCTTGCAAGAAATCTTGGGTAGTGAACTAAATGATGATTGCTACGTATAAAGGATTTTTAAAAATAAAATCCACATTTAGAAAAGTAAATGTAGTACTAGGTGCTTAAAGTTAAGCATCCTTTAAGAAGGAAATAATCATGGCTTCAGTTTTCCTGCCCAAAAAATGGGGGTAATGTTACATAGCCATTTGCTAAATTACTACAGGATGTTTAGATGGGAGTCTCTACATTAGGGCACGATAGTGCTACTTTCAGTCTCTCTCCACACAATATTAAGTGCAGTGCTTCCAAAAACATGCCCTGTCTACACTGCTGCATAGTCAAGTCTGATTTAAAAAAAAATAAAGGAGAGTGAGTGATCAAGCACACATTACAGCTGTGCCACTGGGTCAGTAAGTGAGAAGTTAAAATAAGAAGTTCATTCAATAAAATATTGATTCTGGAAACAGATTACAGGAAATCATACCGTACCACTAACTTAATTTATGAGTATTTATATTGCAGGAATTATACCAATATATCAAACACAATGCCTTCAACCTTAGTTCAAAAGAGAATTTTATCTCTAAGCTTTAACAACAGGGCTGAAAATAATTCAGATTATATGGGCAGCATTTTAGCAGCCCATTTTCATCTTCTTTAAAAGCAACACTCTAACGCGTGATGGTTAGGGATCAAGTTGGGATTATGTGGAGAATGTTAAACATATACCAAATAATACATCTGTTTTGAATAAAAGATGTTGCACAGAGTTCCAGTTCGTTTTTTTCAAGTCGTTGCTGTACGTGTTGTAGCTGCTAAGCGAAACCACGCATCAGATAAATATATCACTTCAGCAACAGATTGCTAATCAATTGTCTGACATGTTCTGAAATATGTGGGTTAAAAACACTTGGGGGCAAAGGCTTTTCTAGTTTGGAAAAAACCTGTTTCATGTTCTCTTGTGGTTCATTCTTCCATCTCTGTGCTGCTAGGAGTGCTACCACTGCCTCTGGGCTGGTGCTAGACCATTTTCTCCGTGGTGGGAAAGCGGCAGACCTTATACCATGTTCTCCACCCATTTACAAAAGCTAGTCTGACTGCAGTCATATTTGCTGACCTGTCAGCCTCCGGCCAACAAACAGGTTGTTCCCAATAAGAGAGCCACTAATATACTCTGTTTCATTGTTGTACATTACGGCTTGAATATTGTTTTGAAGCAACCAGTTTTTCAGAAAATTCACTTAGAAATTCTAATAGGAAACCAAAAACTCTCCATAGGATACAGTTTGTCAAAAGTACTATCTTTGACTCACCAATAATTTCATTTCAATATGTCAAAACATTACACTATAGCATATTGATGTTAAATATCTAAATTATAAAATCTGTATGATAGCAATATCAATAACTAGCATGAATAGTTCCTAATATTCAAACAAAAATACTTTTAATGCGTTAATGCTTTCATTGAAACAACTATTTAGCACTTTTCCTGGTCCTTGCAGGGGACAACCAAAGAAGACACCATGTAGCATCAGAGGGCTGCTCGCCATGGGAAACCAATGTCTCCTCTGCTCCCCTTCCCCTGTTGGCTGACCTTTGTGTCCAGACTTGCTACCCACCTCCTTGGGCACATCCACGAGGAAGTGCAGACCTTCATCTTAGGGGCCAATGTGACAAATACAAATCACAGCCCAGAGCATGCTTCTCTTGCAGAAAGAGAGGCCCTCTCTATAACATCTGAGAAGGGTGCCGCTGGGCTCGTGGCCAAGACCCTCCTGAGGACAGGCCAAAGGCTACAGCTGCCCCACCGGTGCAGGCTGCTGAGACCTCTGCCACAACTTTCAGCCCCCTAAATGAGTCCCTAACAGTGATGGTCTGTGCACTGGTGGGACTACGTTTGATGGGACTGAGTGGATACCATGCTGATTGCCCAGCACACTGCATGAGCAGCAACTGCATCTCCCGCAGCTTACTCTAACAGATGAGGGATGCTTTGAATCCCACAGTCTTCTGTCTTGGGTGACTCCTGTGCAAGAGTAGCCCAGCGCAGACCCTGAAGAGCTTCTCTGCCTCATGAGCCTCCTTGGCCACTTCCCACCCAGCACTATGGTAAGCCCCCATGATGCCTGTCCAGTGTACCTCCACACTGTGCCCCCAAGACAGTTGTACAAACTCATACTCCTCTCACTCCCTTTCCCGGCAACTAGACCACAAAGTGGCTGCCCCTCTTACTATCACCCTGTCCCTCTTATCACCACACAACTGGTGAGAAGCCTCAGTTGTCCAGCTTGTACTCCAAGCTACAAGCAAGTTGATTCACTAGGGATATAAGTTGGAGGCTTCTTTGTGGAGCAGTAGATGTGGGCACGCTCACAGGGTTCCCAGACACACATCACTTCCCAATGCAAGGGAAAAAGGGTGCACGTGAACACTGTGTGTGCTAGGCTGTAGCCACTCTTCCAGTTCCTCCAGAACCTCTTACTGAATTTCTGGCAGCATTCCTTCCCTTTTCTCATTCTTGATACCCTCCCCATCTGCAGCCTTACCTCCTTGTCTTCACAGGAGCTCTCTGTAAGCCTCCTCCAGGGGCAGAGGAGGAGGGCATTTAGACTTTTTATTTCTGAATGAGGAAGAAAACAGTGGAAACAGCTGCCCTACAAAGGCCTAGAGCACAATTATACAAACACTTGCCCTGAATACTCATCCAGCCTCCAACTGACTCCATTCAGGAGCCATAGATATCTCCTAGTATTGAGTAATTTAAACCCTATTTGATGCCCTCTACTTCTCATGCTGGAAAAAAACAGTAAACAATCAATCCCTCTTCAGCTTCTTCACTCCACTCATGCTTATTGTATCATTGTTCAGTGACCTCCTTTCCATGCTGAAGAGCTTCGAACAATTGATTTTGGTAACCAAACAAGTCCATGTACACTAAAGGGTCCTGGAGCTGCCGGCTCCCAGGAACTCAACATCAACAGGTATCAAAGACAGAAAACTTAGTAAAAATACAATCATCACCTGTAATCCAGACTGATCCTGGGCTGACCTTCAAATATTTCCTTACTTGTGTAATTCTCTGTGGTTTTCTGATAACCTGAGGCAGATGCATGTGATGACAGAAGAAATACTTTGAACCTGATATACTGCTGGGTTATGGTTTTGTGCAGTCCTTTTGCTGTGACTGTGAAGCAGGCAGAGTTCTTGCTAAGTGTAGTATCTGCTAAACACCAGGGCCTTTTACAGTCCCACTGGGATCTGGCTGAAGACCCAGCTCCTTTCTACTACACAGAGAAATCCTCCTAGGACAGACTCTTTAGCATAAGAAAGCTGCCAGTGCAAGGGCATAAATGCTCAGTGTTTCTGAGGCAAAGACAACCTAGTCACATCAGCAGATGTTCCTGCAGCCAGTGGAAACTGGCACACACAAGAAATGTAATTTCCGGGGTGGGGGGGGGAAATTGATTTATGGAGTGGGAAGTTTTCAAAGGGGCTATTGCAGTCCAAAGGGACACCTACTGCCAGCCCTGCCAACGACTCTTGCTGTCTTCTCAGCACCCTCTTCTCAGTATCTTTATCTCCAATTTGTTCTCATGCAAGGTAAATCTCAACTCCTGGCCTAAGTACACTTCAGACTAGGATCTGCCTAGGATCGCCTATCACCGCGAGTGTTACACCAGCACATCCAAGACAGCAGAGGTCTGCAGCGTGGGTGCAATGTTTGCCAGCTGAAGGAGATTTTTTGCCACGGGGGTTACACTAGGTGCTGAACCCAACAGGTTAACCTGGCAGCAGCTTTCTCCTGGAAGCACAGCTGTGTCCACACCAGGAACTTTGCTGGCTGAGCTCCACTGGGCAGGTGGGATTTCTATTTTTTTCAGACCCAGGCTAACATCATTGCATGAGCAAAACTTTCTAATGTAGGCCTGGTCCTAAAAGGAACATCTCCAACACCTATCTAAAAAGCTTATTACCTCTGCAAGTATCAATAAGCTTGCTTGCCCCTCAACTCCAACTATTAAAAGATATGAGTTTGTGTCCTCCAAAAAAAAGGAGGTGGGAAGATTGGTGATGCTGATGGATCACAGGAAAAGTCAGAACTGCTTCACTGGTTTTTCTGTGGCAGCAGCATTTGATTGCTGCACTAATAAGGCAATTGGTGAAGTTTCTTCTTACTGATGGTACGTGAGAGACACGGCATCATGACGCACATTAGAGCAGAATCAGCTTCAGCTTTGGACAGCAGAGAAAACACACTCACTTTTTTTAGAACCTGTAGGACCACTGCCATTGAAAGTCTTTTTAAAAAAGGCATTTAGCTAATTTGTTTAATTGTTTGGCTTACAGATGTCCTACTTTCAATTCTAGTACAGGGCTGGGAAAGTTACACAAAATTAATATGCATTTAGAAATGAATCAACACATTGAACATTAATGCCAGATTATCTGTTAACTTGTTGATATTTAGTATCTTTTTGCTATAGGACCACATTCACTCTTGCCAGGAAAAAAAAAACTGTTTGTATGAACCTACTCGGAAAAATATCATGAGCTGGAGATCTTACGCTGCTTGATCAAATGGCTTTGAGTAGGAAACAGAGTGAGGCAAAAGAGCTTTCCTTCATGTGCCTCATGTTAGAGATGACATTTTTTTCTTCCTTATAGTTATATGTGGGTTACTTCAGTATTTTATATTTTGAAAAGCCACAGCATATCCAGTATATCTCACTCCAGAGAGCCAGACAAAAAGATTAGTCAACAAAAAAAGACAAAAAGAATAAGGAAGTAATGTGTCATCCCTATATATGTGTCAGGCTCATACCACTTTACCCATCTCTGTTTTGAACTGCTGTCGCCAAGTGCATCCTCCACTATCCTTAAGCGCCTTGTAGCCTTTTTCATGTATTTTTTCTGATTCACTTGATTTGAAAACAAAGCAATAGTCACTGAGAGAAATTCTGTAACTTGTGCAACAGATACCTTGAAGGAGGACCAGTTAGACATTTTAAGTACTGTGTCAAATAAATAAAGAAAAACAGTGTCAATGCAATATTAATACTGGTCATTTTATAAATTAGGAAAATGAAAAAGTTCTTGAAACATAAAATGAGACTCTTTGTATTCAGGCAGTATAGTACATATCTTTGATTACTAAATATGTGCATTAACCTAATGATTGTTATTTTAAGTGAAAAATCGTTAGATGTACGGGATATATAGAGCATAGTTAAAGTCACACCCCTGTAAAAAGCCTATCTTTTGCATTTCCTGACTTTAAAAAACACTTTAAAACTTGATCCCTTCATAAAATCTGCAATGTGGCACATTAATAATAACTCAGTGTTATGTAAAGTTAAAATCTGCTGCCAAATATTAAGGTTGCCAAGTTAACACTGACTTGCAGATAACCATTCTCATGGTGGAGAGTTTTTCCTGGATAATAACTTATTCACTGAAAATGCAGTTTTCACAAATCAAAGCAATCCTTAAGTAATGTCAAATCTGGCAAACACATCTGAACATTTTTTTTCAGTGACGAAAATCCTTTGGCTCTATTAATTGAGTAGATGAAGAGCGTTCAAGAGCATGACCCCACAGGGCCGAGGTTAAGGCATTTGCCTCTGAGTTGGGATATCTATTTTGCAGTTTCTGTTCCAAATTCACTAAAGAGGATGTGTAACCATTTCGTCTTTTAGTTCTCCAGGTAACTACTCACCAGTCTGCTAGTAAAAGAAGAGGGGAAAGGAGGAATAATTAAAATTACCATCTACCCCTATTTATCCAGATATATCACTCTTTCTTTTTACTTTCATTAAAAGTGGCCAGAAATACTTTGTATAAGACAGTTCTGTTAATATGCCATTATTAAAATGTTTGGATTTGGTTCTCCCTGAACCAATGTTTAAAACCGCAGCATGGCTGCTGAAACGAAAACTTTGTTTATTCACCTGGGTTTTTTAAATCAGTACCTTTAGTAATGCATTTTCCAGGTCTCTCTTCCTTTAGAAAAACCTGTCTTACAGAACGCTGACACATGCAGAGAAACAGAAAGTGGTCAAGTGCAGCCAGATGCAAAAATCTCATTGTCATGCACATGCGGGGACGGGAAGCAGAAACAATATTAGCAAAGAGTAACTAAGAGAATTAATACCGAGCCTAGCTTTTTCCACGAAGCAGAGGTTGCAGGTGCTGTAGGCAACATATTCAACACATAGAAAAGCAGATTTAGAACAGCTAGAATGCTTCATTTCCACATGCAATACAAAAAAATATACAGTCAGCATCTGATCCACCTGGACCAGGTACCCGGTGATCGACCTGACCCTGACCACCCGCCTTGGCTGAGATCAGCCTCCCTGAGCGTTCCTTCCTTGGCCACATTTAGAATTAGTCCCATATGATCCAGATTAGGGGGAGCTGAAACCCAGATTCGGTACCACTCCCATTTAAAACATAAACTCAAGAAAATTATATTAGTATATTTTAGAGGCTTCTAAAACTGTCCAAGTCCATTAAACTGAACAAAGAAGCATAAAGAAATCACAACAAATAACAAAGGGACCTAGCTGGGAACCTGTTTTTCTGGGGTTTGTGGATGCCTTACTCATTTCACTATTTTCTTTTCTTTAACTGGTTTAGAGTTTTTAAGAAAAAAAATGTCTTTAAGATGTAAAGAAAAAAAAAATCTTCTCAAGAATCAGCAATACTCTCTAGGGGTTGTTTTAGGCAATTCTAATTTTACAGTTTCCTCTTCACGTTGGATAAGGATCTTGGATAGTGTCAGAGATTTGGTATGTGCACAAGATCTTGGCCCTGGAACATTAAGTTGTCATAGCTACTTTGAATGGTTTCTAAACATGACCAAATCCTTCACAGTAACCTTCCCAAGTTTAAAGGGCTCTTCTGCAAAAGCTGGTTCCGAGTGCCTCGAAGTAAGTCTCAGTCTTTTGCATATATGTATCTGTACAGCCGATGTAAAGAAAAGCAGTCACTAAATCCATGACAAGGCAAGTTTAGAAATAACTAACTAAAAAACTAAATAAAAGGAGTCCAGGACTGCTTAAAAGCAGCATTCCTCATACTTAAACAGCACATTTTCATGGTCTGCAGGGGACTTCTCTTTAAAAGACAAAAGTTTGCAAGACCGTGTGTGTAACAGTTTTTCAGGTAGAGAGTTTTTCATTGTTCTTTTAAACATGCACTTTTTAAAAAAAAATTATAAAATAGGAAAAGCATAGGACAGGGAGACTACAGACCAACTAAGAGAAAGCTCATCTTCTGAAAATATAAGGAAATGGTCTGATTCTTTGATGCAGACTATAAAATATATCCTCGTTTGGTCACAGCAGTATAAAACTGGAAAAAATTCATCAACACCAGAGGAGCTGAGCTGGAATTATACCAGAACAGCTGAAAGCAAAGATAGGCCTTTAGTTTTACATTTTGTTCAGCTCTCCTATAACTTGAGTTGAATCATAAATCAGCGGCTTATCATCTCTGGAAGTATATGGAAACCTAAGTCATTTTCTTCTGGGCTTAAAGATGGAAGAATGGTTTAATTACCTTTATCTTCAAAGCAATAATCTCGATTTGAAGATATGGTTGTACTTTAGAATATGTTATTATAAACCCTCTGACACAGGAGAAAGCAACATTTTCCAAAAAGCATTTCACACTGTATCTTCAGGTTAGCCTCCAATCTTTTCCATTTTCAATGCAAGATGTGAGAGAAGAATAAATTGTGAACTTGAACTGTTAAAAGAAGAACAAGGATTTTTGATTCCAAAGGTAGCTACAGGGTAGATTCATAGCAGAGAAAATTAAAAGGGAAATCTAGTAAATGAAAGTTGGTTTGGAACAAGCTTTTCAGAAAGAATTATTGCGTAAAATATTGCTATTGAAATACAAAGAAAAAAAAAGAAGAAAAAAACCCCCAACAAACGCGCACACAAAAAAACACTCGACAAAAAAACACCAAACCCAGCTTAGTATGTTAGGTCTGCTTTGAGTAAGAGGTTGGACCAGATGACCTCCAAAGTTCCTTCCAACATAAATCATTCCATGATTCTAAACAAACTGGAATTTTTCTTCTAAACATATTTGTTCAAGAGATTAAAAGAGATTTTAAAACTGATATTGATTGGATAGGTAGTTATTACTAGAGCAAAACTTACAAATAGTCATTTACAAATGGCAAAAATATACTTCCTTTAATAATACAAAAAATAATGACCTTATGGCTTGATCATTCAAGTAAAGTCTGGTCAGAGAAAAATATAATGCATAACTCTCTTAACATTTTCCCTAAGCTTTCCCACTGATGAAACACAACTTTCTGGTCATGTATATCACTACTTCTCTCTCAGTCGAAGTCCTCTTGTTGCACTCCAAAAGACCCAAGGAAACAATGTTGTTGAATACAAAATTTTATGAACGTTATAGAGTAAAGGCCTGTTGAAAAATGTTTCAGTGTATAACTTCTAGGAAATTTAGTCTTAACGTGGGATATGCATCACTCACGAACAGGGCACTTAATTTTTATTGCCTTGTTGGTTAAGTTAATTACGTTATAACTGCTAGCAATTTTTCATCAAAACAGGAGGCTGTTTTACCATATTTTTTTCCTTTTGTTCCACTGGAGTGCACTGGAAAGTATCACTAATGTGGACAGAGGAGAATTGTTAATGGTGGTACTTGTGCTCATAAACTCAATTTAAAATAAAGTTGCTATAAACCAACAATAAAATGGAATATAAGGCTGACATTAAGGTAAAGGAGTGGAATTTGCCACAGTGAAGCAATGAAATATTTTAGCAGCTTTAGCTTCAGGTGTATGCTAAGTGAAAAACAAGTAATACGTAAAGGTTTTTGTACTGGTTCTCCTGTTGCACTTGTGTTACTTGACAGTGCTTCAGGGTTCCAGTTGGAGATATGAACATGGCTAGGTGAGGTGAGGTACTAAACAAAAGCAACAACAAGAGGGTCCTGGAGACTCCGGTGATGCTAGTGCACGTGTACAGGCCCAGTCTTGCAGCGCTTCCCTACCTGAAGATCCCACTGAGATTTCTACTTCCATTCCACTCAATCTAATATCCACAGAGAGAGTCCCCTTTTTCTTTCAAGGAAAAAAGTTAGAGTCAAAATGGACTGTGTTGCACTAATTTGAACAACAAATACAGTATTTCTTCCTAGTGCAGTTAGAATATGCCCAAAGACCCCTGCTGGTAAAAAACTAGTCATTTTTATGCTTGCATTTATGTGCAGATCGATAATCCTATGAGCTATTTTGGTATTCATCATATCCATCTCTGTGTTTTCGCAGTGTTTTGATGTAAAGCTCAGCTTTTATATCTTCATGCAAGTCTCTGAATCAGCAGCAGTCCAGGTTCTGAAGGTATGGAAGGCACAACTGGCTCTAATGTTAAAGCTCGCTCCTCTCCCAAAGAGAGACTGAACCGCTTTCAGTGATTAAAGGTAGATACCAGTAAACCCTTTCAGGACGCAATTATAGAGCATTTTCACTCCTTTTACAGGAGGAAGCAAGCTGCCATTGACTTAAAGGGGTTTGAGCTTCTGCTGATAGTTAGCCTTTAACAGCTGGGACCACTTCTGACCCACAACACGTGAAACAGTGATCTATACGGTACCGCGATGGTCCTAAGAGATATCTGGTTAAGATGTTCTTCAAGAACAGGCCCAAAGCACAAGGAAAGTTCACTCAACTGCTATTAAACTTACAAGTACCATTATCGAAGTCTTTTCTGTTTCCTCCGCTTTCATCATGGCTTTGTTGGTAGTATTTCTTTTTTCCCTGAAAAGTTCAAACCCTCTCACATACCTTTCCTTCATACAGTTTTATAGCTTAACATTTTTGGCTTTCGTTTCCCTTTTAGTACACCTTTAAACATTTTTAGGACATACGCTTCTTACAAGGAGCAGCAGATATTTCCTGAGGCAATGAAAGTCTCCTTCCTCAACAAGAAGTATACTGCCCCCTCTCACTTTTCTCTTTTTTTTTTTTTTTTTCCGGGGGCTGGAGGGGGGGGATTATTTTTATTTTTTTTTTCCTCTGTATCTCTTTGCTAATCATCATCTACTTGGATTTGGATGGTCAATCTGTCTTTCTTCAGATGAGGGCAGTTTATCACCAATATCTGTAATCCTGGGCCACTACACAAGATTCTGTAAAGACACAAATTACAGAGACAGTTCCTCTCCTGAAGAGTTTACAGTTACGTGTCTGACAAGAGACCACAGTTGGACATTACACATGCACACACAAAAAGAAAGAAAAGAGAGACCTGTAGTGGTATATGGCAAGAGATCAGGTAAATTGTCACTTGGACAATGCTCCCCTGTTAGAAGATCACTGATAAAACCTGAAGGACTACATGAATGCTCTGCAGTTGTGCTTACCCAGCCAAACTAACTCCAGGGGACAACAAACAAACAATTAATTCACAGAAATTGTGTTTCTGGGCAGAAAATGTGTCCCTGGGCAAGAAGACAGGGTGCTGGGCAGGACATCACAGCAACTCAGGAGCAGAGGGAGGTTCAGTTTTGAATCCTGGAGCCCCTGTATATCTGGAGAAGGACACCTCCCTCACTTTCCCAGAGTATGATATTTTGAGGGCTTTTTCTGCTACTGTTCTCTCACTTAAACGTTTTTAAAGGCACTGCCAAGGAGGGAAGAAGATCCAAAGATGAGAACTTACAGTTCTTTGAGGTCCCACAGGTGAAAGAATTGGAGAAGAAGATTGTTTCCTCCTTGCATGTTCCTCCTCCCTCTTCTTACTCCTGCCTTGCCATGTAGTGTCTCCATACTCTTGGAATATTTTGATTTGAGCTTAACTGTAACCAAATCCTACGCTACACTCCAGTAAGGCTAAACTAAAAGGCCTGATGAGGAAATGCTGCTGGGAAACATCTGTGCTTTGTTTTCTGCAGCCGAAGAGTTAAAATTATTTTCATAAATACCATAATGTATAAAAGCTGTGAACACCCAACTGTAGTGTCAGGCTTCCAAATTGTATAAATCTATTTGTCTCTCATATTAGTAAATGTTATTTGAACAGAAATAGCACATTGTAACAGCCTAACAAGAAGCAGTCTTTCTGATGACGTTTGAGACTTCTTTGCTCTGCTGCATGGAAATATTTAAGACTTAAAAGATTTATATTACAACATAGCATTTAAAATGGCTCAGTCCTGTTCCCAGTAAAGTCAAAGAGGATTTTTACCATCAGCTTCCATGGAAATGGCATAATGGCCAGGAGGCATTTTGACATTATTTTTTTCCCCTGTTTTGTTCTAAGAGTCCAGAAGTTTCTCCACAGCCCCCTCCACCCATTCCCTCCAAAAAAATAATTCGAGGAAGTTACCAAGCGTCAATCACTGTCATGGCCAGATATTAATGTCCATTGAGACCTCTGTGCAAGTAACAGTAAGTGGGCTCTGAATGTCAGTTCCACCACCCACAGCACATTGGGCACAGACAAACATGGTGTATATCTAAGTTTATTATTGGGAAGCTTCTGTTGCCTTTTAGGATCCTTTCTCACAATATCCAACACACCCTTATTTGCTCTGAGACAAAAATTCTCACCTTACGCTCACGCTTCAAAGATAAAACTCAACATAAACTAGCAAGTGATAAAATCTGGTCCTTTAAAGGAATTTGAGAAAACTCAGCAGCCTTTGGTCCACTTTCTTTTTTTATGGTTGACAGATGCCAAATTAAATTAGATAAGCAAAGAAACAGTCCCATAAATTTTTCAAATCCATGTTTTAATTTAAATAACGCGAAGACAATCACCATTTCTCTTCAACTGAGTTTTCCCACCAGCCTCCCGTATTAAAATGTTTTTCTTTGTTGTTTTTTTTTTATGCCAGGTTTTTTTAACAATTTTTTAGAGCATGCATTTTGCATTTCTATTGAGCCTTAAGTGATATGTTAATAGCAAAAGCATATTTTGTTTCTTGATAAAAGTTTACAGGAAACATAGAAATGACACATCCTAATATTTAAGTTTTTCTTCCTCCTTCTGCTTTTTTGTTTGTTTTGTTTTTTTTTCCTTTCCTGTATTTTAGATATTCCTCTGCTACAGTGCCCTAAATATTAATGTAACAGTGGAAGGTTTTCTCTAAAGTATCCCCTACTGCATTTCTTAGCAGTGTATTTTCCAAAAATCTTGTTTGACATCTCTTAAAATATCAGCTGCATCAGGACACCAGTCCTCTCAAAGTGAACAATTAGAATGCAGGCAAACTGTCTATCTTCCCATCTTTTTAACTGCATCCACTGGATTTATCTGACCACAGACAGTTATCTCAAACAGCTGGTTTTCAACTGGCACATCTAAAAGCTGAAATGAAGAAAAAAAAAACACCCACAGGAATGAAAAATAACAACATTTCTCAGTTAGCTGTATAGTTTCATATATTTGAAGCAAACTAAGGGAAAACTAACCTTGCAATGAAGCTACTGAGTTGGGACAAAGGTGCGGTTTCTTTGGCTGCTGATTTGATCAAAGATTTTTGTAAAAACTTAAGCATTGACTAGTATGAAATTTGTTTTCCCCCAAATCTCAGGTGGGAATAATAATAATAATATCATCTTTCTCTTCCTCTTTGTTCTGAAAATTTATTTAGAATTATAAGCTGCATTGGAAACTACCTACTGTGCAGATGTCCAGAGCCCACATTGATGGGTTCTTGATCTATTTTGGCATTACTAAATGTAGCACCAATATATTAGTCATGAAGAAAGCATGTTTGTGTCCTTCCTAAAAGTTATGTTAAAAAAAAGTCTGAGCATTTTTTAATGTGGTAGTATGTATTGTATTAGAACAGGAGTCACTATCAACATTCAGGCCTGCATCTTCTTTCTCTTTAATATGTAAGCAGCGAGCAGTTTCTGAAATACTTGCATTGTAGTTTTCAGCTGAGCACATTTCAGCAAGCGAGGAGGAGGTGTATAGGATAAGCAGCTGAATTGCTTCCTAAATATTCGAGTAAGAATGAATACTCCAGGAGACAACTGCACATCCAAATATGGAGTATGGTGTTTGAAAACAAACTGTTATAATAAATAAATAAAGTACTAATAAGGATTTGCCCACCTGCTCTTTGTTATAATTTCTGTTCAGTACTTTTATATATATGTATATATACACACACATACCATGTATGAATAAAACAAGTTACGTGCTGAAGAAAACCTTCCAGATTGCCTTCCTCATTTTTTTTTCAGTGAATAATCAACCTACATTGCCATGAAAACTGTGTCTCGGTGGGTGAGCAACAATATTTACATGTGCAGATAAACACAAGAAATGCTCTCACTGAAGTTTAGGGTTTATGATCCCCTGTTACTGGTAAAGTCTTCCATATTTCCTAAAGTGTTTGCTGTTTGGGCTGAGGTTACTTTTATTCTTGTGCTACTCTCTGAACTGTGGCAAACTAGCGAACTCCTCCTGTGTGATCCTTCCCTCCCGCTGGTTTAAAAGCAGGCAGGTACTCAGCACAAATCTTGTATGTCTGCAGTTGTGCATATGCCAGCCTATAGGTCCGAAAAGTAAGGAGGTAACAACACAGCATCCAACACAGTCATTAAGGCACAGAAACACATCAGGCACAAATATGATGTCCTCGCAATGTGCTCCTGTGACAGCTGCCATGGGAAACCTAACTTTGAATTTCCTTAGGTCTCAGTGTAAAAAAAGGTTTGAAAATGCAGCATTAATACGGGGGTCTGGCTTTGCACCCTTTAGGCACAAAACTATACACTACAGGTGTAAATGTGAAATCGTTTTGAGCATTTTACTCGCTGCTTTTCTTCTGGTGTCGTGCTTCAGTGTTGTTCTGTTTGAAGAGCCCTAAGTGACCCTTTAAGCTTAAACACAGCCAGACAAACTTTTATCCCAGACAATTATGAGGGAAAACACGGTAATGTCACGCAAACGTGATCCAGTGACTTAATTAGAACCAAGTTAGCACAGACGGAGGGAAGCTGTAAATCTCCTGAGACTCCTCAGGGGGCTGTTGCGGGAGGGTGAAGCCCTTGCAGCGCTGGGAAAAGGCAACGCAAGGGCGGCAAAAAACTCCCCCAAACCCAAAGCAAAACAAAACAATACAAAAAAAATAACCCACATTTTACAGGAAAAAAAAATATATATATTTTAGAATAAGGCTGGATATTTTTTAAAGGAAAAAGTTAAAAAAGCCCGCAGGGAGAGAGCCCAAAGAGTTAATTTCCAGCAGCACTTGAAAGCAGGCAGCAGCCTGGGAAGGCTCCCGGCGCCCTCTGGTGCGAGGCGGCAGCAGTAGTGGAAATTTCCTTTGGAAACCAGCTTTGTTTCAAAGTTCAGGCAGATTAAAATGACTCTCCGACGGGACGAGGGGTAATTTCCCCGAGCGACGAGGCAGGACAAGGGGAGCCTTGCTTGAGGGGCAGCTCAGTTTGGGTGCCTTGGAGAGGGAAGGTTGCTTTATTGTTTATTATTATTATTTTGTCTTTCCCCCCCCCTTATTTATTCTCCGGAGTCTCAAGTTGAGACAGCTGCGATATGAAGAAAGGAGCCTTGAAAATCGGGCGGTGAATGAAAACATCGCAGGCTTCTCGGAATAATGGTTGCAGCGTGACAAACATCTTTCCCTCC
>VYZM01011581.1:671969-689085 GCA_013398915.1 Dromas ardeola | reverse complement strand
GACCCGGGCGAGAGGAGCGGCGAGCCTTTCTCTTCCGCCTCCGAAGGCGGACCTGGGGGGGTGCGGGAGGGGGCCGGGGTGTCACGGCGGCGACCCGAGCGTCGTGCCGAGGAGGGGAGCGAAGGAGCCGCCTCCCCAGCCCGCCACCCGGCCTCGTCTCCACAGGCCGGGGGTGGGGGGGGATTTGCCGCCGCGTCGCCCCGGCTTTCCGCAGCCGCCGCCGCTCAGTGAGAAGCCGCTGGGGACGGGGTGACGCGCCCAGGCCGGGCCCGGGGACTGCGGCACCGGCTCGGCCGCTCACGGAGGGTAGCGGGGCCGCCAAGGGGAAGGGGTAAAACGGCCGCTTTCCAGAACGTTCTCCGCGCTCTGACGGATGGGCCGGCGGGCGGAGGGCGCCCTCTGCTGCCGCCCGGCGAGCACGCCGCCCCCGGATCCGGTCGCCCCGATCTGGCGGGGTGGCGAGAACGAACAGAGGGACGCGGTTACCCATAAAAATGGAAAATTTAATTTTTTTTTTTTTTTTTTTTGCGGTGGGGGGTGTGTGTGTGTGGAATTCATCATTCAAAGCTGATTGGGCATCCTACAATATATATCCTCCCCCCACACACTCCCCGCTCTTTGTATAATTTTTGTCAGGATTTTGTCAGATTTCTGTTATTTACAGCCCGGGCGTTTAAGGGAAAAGTGCCGAGCAAAATTAAAAATTGAGTTCAACCCAGCTGACGAACGCAACATAGATTTCTTTTTTTCCTTTTAATTCGTTTTAAAAGCGCGTGCCCATTTTACCACTGCATTGTGGTGGTTTGTAGTTCCATTAAAAAGCTCCGAATGTCAGATCGTAAATGCCGAAAATGTAAATCCAGCTTGTCTAATCCAGAGTTTAAAATATTCTTGTGATGTCACGAAATGATGGCTTATAAAATATTTTCATTTAATTAGGAAGCACTAAGAGGATTTCTGCAAGAAAAAAAAAAAAAGGCGAGGAAGCTCTGTTTGAATTATTTATGTGCTGTGAACTATCATGATTGCTGCTGAAGCTTTTCAAGTACAAAAAAAAAGCAGGCTTTGCTCACTTTTCATTTTTAGGCCCTAATTCTTTAATTATTCAGGCATGCAAATTCCTGTGAACAGGGATTAATTATGCAGGTAATCAAGGTTTTATTCCAAGTTTACTTTTAAAAAGTGAAGATTAGCTGATGCTGTGTACAGTGTTGCTGACACTGCGTTCATGCGCTGAAATACTACTTTGAGGTATGATAATGGTTTGGGATTTAGCGGAAGTAAAAAGGGGCGCGGATGGACTCGTGCCCGGCGTGAAGCGAGGAACGCCATCCATGGCAGCAGCGCTGTGGCCAGGTGGGACAACCCGCGGTCCTGCGAGAGAGAATCATGAGGGAGCTGGGGCTGTTCAGCCCGGAGAAAAGGGGGCTGAGGGGAGACCTTACCGCTCTCTACAACTACCTGAAAGGAGGGTGTAGCGTGGTGGGGGTCGGTCTCTTCTCCCAAGTAACAGGCGGTAAGACAAGAGGAAACAGCCTCAAGTTGCACCAGGGGAGGTTTAGGATGGATATTAGGAAAAAGTTCTTCACTGAAAGGGTTATCAAACATTGGAACAGGCTGCCCAGGGAAGTGGTTGAGGCACCGTCCCTGGGGGTATTTAAAAGACATATTAGGTGTGGTGCTGGGGGACATGGTTTAGTGGTAACTTGGCAGTGTTAGGTTGACGGTTGGACTTGATGATCTTAAAGGTCTCTTCCAACCAAAAAGATTTCTCCTCCCCTCCCCTCCCCGTTTCTTTCCTCTCCCCCTTCCCCTTCCCCTTCCCCTTCCCCTTCCCCTTCCTCTTCCTCTTCCTCTTTTTCCAGTCATTTCCACAAAAAGACGTCCTGCAGCCTGTGCCTGAAGAGACGGGGAGGTCAGAGGCTGTTTGGGATTGGGAAGAGCGAGCTCGGAGCGAGAGGCAGGAAGAAGACCCTTAATTCCACCATTTTGTACAGCTGAGCTGGCCCCGGTCAGGGGTGCCGCTTGCTGCCTCCGGGGGTCTGTCCCCTCCAGGAAAGCTCTGCCTTCATTACACAGCGTCGTGGTGCTTTGTTTAGCTGCCCCATTCCAGCTTACCTGGCTGGAGCTTGGACACTCAACTTCTGCGCAGAAACACCTCTTAGCACCATTTAACAGATGATGCTGTCAGAAGGACCCCAGAATAACACCAAGAGTGAGCACCATTTACACCTCTAAAAATTTTTGCAGCTGCAATCACACTTAGATACTTCAATTAGCAATCC
This sequence comes from Dromas ardeola, assembly GCA_013398915.1. NCBI lineage: Eukaryota > Metazoa > Chordata > Aves > Charadriiformes > Dromadidae > Dromas > Dromas ardeola. The sequence continues at coordinate 686,800 of VYZM01011581.1, read as the reverse complement.
CTCATTTAAAGCTGGCAGTTATACTCCTGTAGTTTCCAGATACCCAAGTGCCCTTGTGTCTTTTTAGTACGACTATTAGTACGACTAATTCCAATAGAACTGTAATTTGTTATGAAAGACTTTCGCCTGACCCTTCAGACTAATATATTTTAATGCAGAGCGTAAGTCCCCGAAAATAGCGAGGCTGAGGCCCTGCCAGGCTGACGCCATCCTGCCCAGGGCCATCCGCGGCGCCATCTTGTGTGAGGCGGCCCAGGGGGAAGGTGGCCGGCGCCTGTTTCAAGGGTCACTTATCAGCTGTCCATCACTTCGGTGCTTCTGGCTTTGAGATGCCGGTGAGTTCGAAAGTCGAGTTTTATGGATTGGCTTGTTTTGGATGCTGCTTAATCACGATCAGTCACTTCCATCAGTTCAAGAAATAAAGCCGTACCCTACAAAAGGCCCCTTTGGAGTTGGAGAAAGGGAGTTGTTGTACACCTCTGTTACTTTATTCATGGTCCAAGGAGAAGAAAATTTGGTTGATTTTAAATGCCAGAGGATGATTATAAAATGTTAGGACAAGAGTTAGAGGTCTGTGGAATAGGCAGCCCGAGTCCGTTGGAGGCCTCGTGACTCTCTCTCCCCCACCCCAGAATTCCCGTTCCACTCCAATTGTTCAAGGCAGCCCCTGGGCAGCGGGGAGGGGTCCAAACCATTAAAAAAGCTGTTTTATTTCAGGCTGACAAAAATGCACTACAGCGTCTGTCTCATGCACACACAGCAACGAACAAAACCTTTCAGCTTCTCCCTGCCAAAGTAGCTTCCTCAAGCCTCCCTCAACAGCCACTCCTTCAAGCAGGAAAAGGAAAACCCAAACCCTACCCACCTTTCCCCCACCAACTAATCTGCTGGCGGATATCCAAAAGGAGAAATGGACCTCTTCCTTTCATTGGCGTTTCCTTTTTTTAACTCCGTGACGAGGGTGATGATTAAGCAGCGTTTACAGCGTGGCAGTTCTGACAATGTTAGAAGGAAAAGACAGCACAGGGGACAGCGGTACGGCAGGGAAAAAGTCTACACATTTTGTTACCAGTCACATTCAATTAGATGAACATCATACTGTAATTAATTATGTAGAAAATGGTGTAGAAAATTGTATAGAAAATATTTATAGTAAATATAAATTTACTACTTAATACAAATAGTATTACTACAAATAGTAAGTAGCCTTCTCAAAGAATAGAAATAGTAATGCTCATACTAATCAGTATTAGCATTAGTATTAGCATAGTGGTTTTCAGCCAGCTTGAAGGTTGACATCCTGTTATGAACAGAACATACAAGTTCAAGCTCATTCTTTGTTCTGAAGATAACTCTGCAATATAAGAAAAACTGCTTGGAAAAGGAAGATGATTAAAAGAAATAATGACTAGAGAACCTGCATGCTTGCGTCTTCTGGTGACGTTTACTTGAGGTAGGATAGAAGAGAAGAGAGGAAGAGATAAATTAAGCTCACCAGAAAATCTGATTCACCCCCATATTTTTTCAAAACATGATGAAATGTGAAGAAGGAAAAAAAGCCCATCGTAAGAATGCACACAAAGGAGAAAACCTTCAGCACTTAGTAATGGGATTAAGACATTTTATTTACTTCACTGTAACAATAAGGTATCGTATATTGTCCTGCTTTTAGGACAGTTTACAGATGGTTTATAGAATGCCGACACTCAGGGCTTGCAAACCATAGGGTTGCATGCTGTGCTGTAGTTACATCAACATAGCCATCACGGTGCAAATCCTTTGTAGATACTGTAGTACTGGTGTGACTTCTGAAGAAACTTCCTGCTTAGGGACAAAAGGGGTGGGGGGATCAGAGATCTCCTCTTCTCCCTTATGCCGCATTCAGTTTCTCAAAGCATTGTTTCTCCTGCCCCAGGGGTGGAAGTCACTTCCAGCTTTGGGTGGCTGGAAGACGAAAGGCCGAGGAGCTGATCTTCAATTGTATGGAGTGAACAGCAACAGATGGAGGAGTAGGAAACAAATGAATTGTTCCTTCCCTTCCCTTTCTGGATCTCTCTCTGGATTTAATTATCCAGTGATTTTGTAGCTGTCAACTGATGGATGTGCAGTCTACCAGTGCCTGCTGGCTAATCCACTTTTGGTCTGTATTAGATTGGTTGAGAAATGATTGAATTAGAATAATATTCTGCTGTAACATATAACAATACTGGGAGAATGAGGAAGTCTATGGAAAAATTATTATTGGTATCAACAGAAAACTGAGTTTCAATTTCTAAGGGGTAAATCTGAGTTTCAGTTGCATTAGTGCAGCACAACAGAAAGAGTTGGGCTTGTTCTTCTGAGACTGAGAATTACATTAAAGAAAAAATGAGAGACAGAAAAAATTAGCAAAAAAATAATAGAATATATGGTCTCGTGGTTTGCTAGGAGTCCAAAATAGAGGTTATTAAATTTGTTTTGCGTGGTCAGTAGCATCTTGTAAATCCAGATGCAGAACGCAGAGAGTGGTAAAACAGTAACAACTGGAGGAAGAGAAATGGGAAGTTGTAGACCTATCAAAAGAAATACAAGAGAGCTCCTTTAAATGAGTACTTGAGGTTTACGTAGCTGGAGATTTGTCTTATGCCATAAGAATTCTGTGTGTGAAGTTTGTATTCAATGAATCATGCTTAAATGAAAAAAAAAAAGAAAAAACAACACCAAAACCCAGAATGGCGCATAAACCTGAGTGTGTCTTGACACTGTGTACATTCTCGTGCTCTTACTTCTGAGTAATGGTTTACTCTTAAAGCAGTGATTTGGAGTTGATCCCTGAGTAAAATGAGGGATTCTCTGTATATCTTAAAGTCCAAGGAAACTTGTTTAGTATATATGTCTTTTTAATACTTTGTACTTACTGCAACAAACACACTGTGTGAAAATTGTTTCTCCATAAATGGTATGCCTTTATCGTCCTGAATTGTTTCCTCTTAGATATATCTACATATCAGTATCACCATTATCTTGGCTGGATTGAGTGTGACTCAATCTACTCTTCCATTTTCTCTAAGTAACTGGAAAAAGAAAGTATTGTTTCATACAGAGTGTTTGCATACTGAGAAATAGAATAAAATGGAATAGCATAGAATATTTCAATTGGAAGAGACCTTCAACGACCATCTAGCCCAACTCCCTGACCGCTTCAGGGCTGACCAGAAGTTAAAGCATGTTGTTAAGGGCATTGTCCAAATGCCTCTTAAACACTGACAGGCTTGGGCCGTCGACCACTTCTCTAGGAAACCTGTTCCAGTGTCCCTGGAAACTTCAGTGCTCTTAGGAAAGAAAGGCAAATCATTATTTTTATATCCAGTGTTTATGAAGGGAGTAGGAATGGCCACTGAAAGCAGAGGCCTTGTACTTCCACAAAATTCCCTGAACAAGCCAAGAGTGATTCAGGGAATATCGGTATATCTCACAAGATACATATGGTGTCTTCAACAAGATAAGCCTGATCTCCTTACTTGTTTCTGTTCCTGGGTAACTCTTCCTTGTTTCACCCATATCAGTAGTCAAACAGATAAAGAAAAGAAGGTGGTGAGAACACCACCAGCAATATTCCCTATAAGAAGCAACAGCTGATGCAGTCACTAGAACCTACAGATGACACCTTCAGAAGTGCCTTCATTACAGATTGTGCAAGTGGCCAATACCCATCCTTTATGTAAGAAAGTATTAACAATCTTGTCAGTAATAACATCAAAACCAGCCTGTTGCTTTTTTCAAGCCATGAAGAGCAAGATCCAGATCAGTTCTGGCAATTCCCGTTCAGCAAAACTGGCTAAAACATCCAAAGAAAGTGGTATATTTATATCCTTTGGCTTTGTTATTGCTTCTTTTGTATCACCCAGAGCTACTGCCATCGGTTTAGGTTTTGCATCACTAATAGTACCACTGCTGTCTTTCATAGCACAATAAGCAGATAGCAAAGCACGCGGAGGAGGAACTAGCATGAACGTCCCCATCTCCTCGCTGAGGCAGGAGGCGCAGGGGTGGAAATGACTCACATAAAGTCATTCTGTAGGCCAGTGATTCAGTAAGACTAGAACTAGGCACATAAAATTCATTATACTCAAATTTCCGTAATGTGACAAACTACACAAACAATGACTAGCTGAAGTAACCTGTGACAAAGAATTAAAAGGCAGAAGGCGCCCACTTGACAATTGTTAGATTTCTATGGGTAAGGTTTGCATTATTTCACTGCATTATCAGCAGGATGCCTTGACAGACAAATAATGTAATACATTTAAAACAACTGGAACTGAGTTGGTCTGTCAGCATCTACAAGGAAGACCATTCAGAAAAGCCATACTAGTCTGAAGAAGGGAGGTAACAAATTCTAAACTCAAAAAAGGAGCTATAGCCATGGAAATTATTAGTGGAAACAGGGTCTTGTGGGTTCCAGAAATACTACATACGCTGTAGGATTACACTCTTGAACCTAGCTTTCATTTTTATTTTCAAAATATAGTTGTTACAAACAAATTCTTAGAAATACCAAAGAAATGCTGTTTCTTGTACGTTTTTAATACAATGGTTCATTTTACCAAAGTACTTTTCTTTCATTTGGTTCCAAAATCTTTCTTTCCTTCACTCCTATTCTGATTAACACATCTCTTCTCTTATCACTGTCTGCTGACTCTCTTCTGCGCAAGATGTTTCTCCTATATCACTGTTTTTTCCCAATTCTCTGGAAATCTGGTCATCCTCCCCCTCTACTCTGCCTTGGTGAGGCCACACCTCGAGTACTGTGTCCAGTTCTGGGCTCCCCAGCTCAAGAAGGACAGGGAACTGCTGGAAAGGGTGCAGCATAGGGCTACTAAGATGATTAGGGGACTGGAACACCTCTCTTATGAGGAAAGGCTGAGGGAATTGGGTCTGTTTAGTCTGGAAAAGAGACGGCTGAGGAGTGACCTAATTAATGCTTACAAATACTTAAAGGGTGGGTGTCAGGAGGATGGGGCCAGGCTCTTTGCAGTGATGCCCGGCAACAGGACAAGAGGTAATGGGTACAAACTTGAATATAGGAAGTTCCATCTCAACATGAGGAGGAACTTCTTTACTCTGAGGGTGGCAGAGCACTGGAACAGGCTGCCCAGAGAAGTGGTGGAGTCTCTGTCTCTGGAGACATTCAAAACCTGCCTGGATGCGTTCCTGTGCAACCTGCTCTAAGGCGACCCTGCTCTGGCAGGGGGGTTGGACGAGATGATCTCCAGAGGTCCCTTCCAACCCTATGATTCTATGATTCTATGAAATTACTACCTTACATTTTCTGTTCTCTTACAGTCTTTTTTTGTCAGTGTGCAAGTAGGTATAATAGCCACTCTTAACGGCCTTTGAATACTTATTGTCCTGTATTGAATTCTTCCCAAGCACTTACTTGTCCTACACATAGAAAACAGATTGCTCTGTATTATGAGACCAAAAAGTAAGATTTATTAATAGGGCAATCAATACAAGAATGCAGTTCTAAGGAATGACAGACAATTAACATTTGGTTTCCACATTACCCATACAACAGTACCCATACAACAATAGGAAAGTTGCAAAGAAATGTCTAGAAAATTGCATGTCTTTTTTTTTTAATTGTCAAAACTAAATGGACACCTACAGCTGTCAGCTAAAAGAGGGGTTTCCCCCTTACTTTTATGCCCCATTGATTGTGAGAGATTGTAGACAAAGCGGGGCATCGCCTGTAGAATCAAACCAAGTTATGAATTTCTAAAAGAAGAAAAAAGGGAGTGAAAAAATATAATAAGGAAGCATTTAGCCAAGAGCCTGTGTTTGGTAATAGCAATAAATACGTTCTCAGTTTACAGCTCATGGAGACTCGGTAGACAATAGCGTTAACAATTAACTGTTGTATGAAAGATCTCTGTTATATCGATCAAAGAGCCAAAGGCAGAAGACTCCGGCACGCACATAAACAAGCCCATAATGATTCTGTGAATAAAGCTTTCTATCACTTCAGAGGGAATAATTTACTCAGCATAAAACTCTCCTTCAAACAGAGACCCTGCAGACAAAATGTGGTGAGGAACGTCCCCCAGAGTGGTACTAGATTTCAGGGCTATAGTCTGGATTTGGAAGGATGTTGGGGACTAATCATTTAAGGTTGGTAGTCAGCAATTTTGTGTTGCGGTGACAGCCTGTGGAGGAGGAGAATGACGAATAGATAATGGAGGAAACAGGAGACAGTCTAGTGGTCAAGATTCCTAGATTCTTGACGGCGTTTGTTCTCTAGCTAGGCCAGACAATAGACAGCCATTACAAATAGGGAGAATTATCGTTGTCTTACATGCATTGTCATATATACAGAGACCATATCAAGACATTTCCTAGTGTGAATTACATTACATTACATTTATATTGATGCATTTTCTTTTTCAGGACCCTATAAGTGAACATAGCTACTTTACAGCTACTCTTTTTTATATAAAAATTCTCCATGGACAGATGTCATTGCCTCACCATTTCCTACTAACACCAGTAGCATTCATTATTAATGTTTACGTAATAGTATCATGTAAAGGTCACACAATTAGTCTCCAATTTGCTAACTCCTGCAGGAACGTGTAGAAAAAAGTCATTGTCTGTACCCAAGGAGGACTGAAAGAATTTCATTTATACCCTGGTTTGAAATCTGTCCATCCTGCAGGAACTGTTTATACTTTCTCCAAAGATGTCCCAATTCTTCACTTTTCTGCGTGCACAGGTACAAGTACAGTGGCACTTACACATTTCCCCCCTTTCAAAAAAGCAGAAAGAGAAATTGATTCGAGAAGCCACAGAGAATCAAAGACTCTGTACTAAGGCAGGCTTGTGGAGACTTCATTTGTTGAAATCATTAAATTAAATCATAAATTAAATAACTGATTTCTGCTCCATGCTTTACTTGTATTGTCACCATGGATGGTAGGTATCGCGAGTGCCCAGCACCTGCCAGCCCAGTGCCTTACAGGATTTGCTTTACATGCTTTCTTAGGTAACCTTTCTTCACGCTTTGCGGCTTTCAGGGAGCACACTCTATGGGGGGAGAGATGGGGGCTATGGCAGCCACACGATGATTCCAAATAATCGTAGAATGGTTTGGATTGGAAGGGACCTTTAAAGGTCATTTAGTCCAACCCCCAGTGCAGGAGTGCAGGTGTCAAGCCAGGAAGGCAAAATGGGGAAGCTCCTGCCCTTTTGGGCCCTTACTCAGTAGGCCTGTGCTTGGTTTGGAAAGAATTTTTTTAACATCTTTTATAATGCATATAAGGTACATTAGGGCTGCATCCAAAAAAACGCTGGGAACGTTCAGCTCCAATGAAGGTGATGAAAGAGTGGAGGCAGACAACACCACTTAAGATTCAGCGCCTGGTCTCTACAGGAATCTTGTACTGAGATTAATCAGACACTGGGTTCAAGCAAAGAGTTAAATCTGAAAAGTAAAGTATGCACTTTTAAACAGCTCATAAATTGCTTATAACTGCACAAAATACCGCAGGGTGCATGTGAGCACCCCCACATGGAGCTGAATTGCAGCCAGATAAAATATCCTGCAGCTTTTGCTGATAATCCTGATGAAAGAGAGGCTTACTGTAATAGAAAGAAAATGTAGGAAAGATTTGTAGATAAGTGATCATTATAATTTAGTGACCTGGGGGAGGACATGACACAAACAACATTATTTGATGAATCGTTGAAAACTGTAAAGGGAAGAGTGGCAAACCTTTCTAGATTATTTCCAAAGTCTGGCCATTTCTGTATAACTAAGTTAATATATTCAATGCAATTATATCATAGAACTACAGTGCGACAACATAGAGGCAAAGATTTAAATATCCGTGTAAAAGAGACAAATGGTTTGGAAAACGGATGAAGGGTGAATGAAGGGTAAGCTTCGTTGGACACAGCCTTATAAAACTACTCACTAGGCATCATCTTCACCTGAAAACCTCTTTAACGGGGCAGGTTTTTTTTAGATTTAAGACACTGGCAATAGATTGAACCCTTAAGTAGTAGGCTTAATGAATGGACATATATCTCAGCACTGTCATTACTGTAGCTTTAAATGAAATGCATTCCCTCCTAGGTAAGAGCAGTAGATGGTCCTTGATGATGGCTGGGTGGAAGAGATAGGAAGCTAAACAAACCAATGTCCTCATGTTTAGGTTGGCAAAGTTAGTGTCATCAATCCTGTGCTTTCAAAACTAAAGCCTGGACTGTCCCTCCTCCACATACCCATTATTAGATTTACTTAACAAATCAGGATAATTTTAAAAATAGCAATTCTAGATGTGTTTTCTTTTCTTAGAAGGACATAGTTTCTGGGAGGAGGGGAAAAAAAATCACATTTAGGAGTTTTTCTTGGCATCTCACATGTATGGCAAAAAAAATCCAGAGGTTCTCATCTCATCTATTTAAAAACATCAAGCATTGGAAGGCATGCGATTAGCTTTTGAAATCTGGCAATGATGTACTGTCAAGTGTATATAAATATGGATCATCAAAGTCTTTTTTAAAAACAACATGCACAAAATTGAGAGGTGATACTTTTATTCCAAACAGGCGGGCATACGTTCATGCAGATTTATCCCAAAATAGTAAGCAGTATACAATAAAACAAATTAATAATTTCAATATGAATAAAGCCTATAAAGTCCTGTATTTTTATTCAGAGATGGTTATCAAGTCCTTTAATGAGTTATTCTTAGGAAAAAATGAGTGTTTTGAAGCTCAATTATAAGATATAAAATACGACCCAAACATATGGCTGCTGTTATAAAGTTTCTTACTAATTGCTGAAATGTTTTGATTTTTTTTTTTTATATGGGGGAAAAAAAAAGATGCTATTATATGGTTTATTGCACCTACTGTTCGCCTTCCAGGATGTTTCCCTGACAGAGGAGACTGCACCAGATAACTAGAACTGTTATAGCAAGAGACAGATGTGCGCTTTCCCTCTAGACCTGAGATTTCTGGGAAATGTAGTTTAGAAACCAGAAAGGTAAAAAGGCAGGGCTTTTGTATGGTTATTTGCAATTCGTGAAATTACAAGGTATTGTATTTGCAATTCGTGAAATCACAAGATTTTTGTATGCTTAAATCCCTGGTCTGCTGGCAATCCCAGAGAGGCACGTGTTCCTTCTGATGACAGATCTCTGAGAGATTATGAGTAACACCTTTGAAAGCACTAAAATGAACTGGTAAAGATGATGCACATAATTAAGCTGTATACAGGTTGTGGTCAAGCCAATGGGAAGTGAGTAATCTCCACACCGCTCAAATTAGAAATGAGTAGGTTCTCTCTCACTGTCTAGCAATGAGGCAGGGGTGTGGATGGATGGAGATGAGGCAGGGTAAGTAGAAAATTCACTAGACCTTAGAGCTCCAAATGTTGATGTCTGATTTAATTGGAGGAGAGAGAGAACCATTGTATCATTTTATTTATCACTAATGCTCCCCCCCCACACACATTTCTCCCACTTCTTTTTTTTTAATGAGTATTCCTACTGTATACTTTTAACGACTCATACCAAGGTGCCTCAGCTTCTTACAATGAAAAGTACCTCTGCAGAGGGTTACCTGAAGAAGGACTCAAAAGGACCTGCAACTCTAGACTCACAATCTAGCTACACATTATAGGGATGAAGCTAACATCGAATGAGGGGGCAGCTGCAGTGGTGGAAAGGCTATAGTAAGGCCTGGTAGAACCTTCTGTTTGGTAATTAAAAGGGTAAGAATGTTTGTCTCATATTTCTGCAAGGAAGCAATATCCCCTTAGCATTGGTAGAAGAGTGTGGTGCTCCCTATCGACAGCCTCATCCCGTAATTTGGCAGTGTGGTCACCCTGGCCTTACCTACGCTGGGATGCTGCCCCAGTGACAAACACTCTCTGTGTCTCACTGTATCTGAACAAAAGCAAAGATGCTGTTTGCCATAGTGAGATTGCAAGGTTTGTTCTTGTGATGCAAACATTAATTTCTAAGTCGTGTTTGAAATCTACAGTCACAAAATTTCACTGAGACAAGACATCAGGACAAATCCACAGAGTAGGTACGGCTTTAGTCTTCACAGGCTGATTATCAATGCTTATTGTTTTGCAACTCATAGAAGCCAAAAATAATTTTGCATCAGATGGTGTAAGGTTACAATAAAAGAAGATCAGTTAGGTAAAAAGACTCTCCTGTAGACTGCTTAACAATGTGTAGCTTCCCTTTTAATATTATAAAAATTCCAGCACGCAATAGGCAAGCAAAAAAATTTAGTATATCACATAAAACTATTCAGTCACCTAGCTTTTGAAAAGATGATTTTAAGGGGTAAGTGTAATCTAGACCCACTATAGTACCTTTTGTACTCATCATTTGAAAACAGAGATAACTAAAAAGCTGTTTGCCCACCTAGACATTTCTGAGAATATAATTAGAACACATGACAGGAGCATATAAATTGCAAAAAAAAATTACTTCTGAGTCCTGCTTTTCCTTTGTTGCATCGTAGGTAGTTGTTGACCTAGAGACCTGCAATGGTTCCTAGAAAAGGGGAAGAGAAGGGATTCCTCTTTAAGTAAAATAAAAATGGCAGTAAAAGATTATACTGATTACAGATTATATTACTGGACTAAATTTCTCTCACTGTGATTCCACTATAAACCTGTCTGAACTCAATATTTGGTTTGCATTCATTTGAGCTGCCTTAGTAGGGCTACCTTAGGCAAACAGCTGACTTGTGTTCAGTGAGATTGTCTCTCTCTAGTACATTACCTGAAGTAGGGAATGAAAGTTGTTCACAGAGTTTCAAAACCTAAAGTTTCAAGCTTTAAGTCTTTGAATTGCTTACCTAATTAGAAATGTGCAGAGACTCCTTTTATTAGACATTTTCTTCGTGAGGACCAGTGAGAGCACTTGCTACTGCAAGATGAGGATGAAAGGGTCACCTCATGAAACACACCCTAGACACAACTGCGTTGAGTATTCCTGTGAATTCCTGGATACAAACTACATCTCCTTTGGTCAAGCTAGATGCTTTCTGAAGCTCTTTCAAGTAAGTTGGGAAGGTTTATTTTATATCTCCCCATACTTTATGAAGGACAATAGCATTTTCACAGCACAGTGCTTGAAAGCAGAGTCACAGAATCATAGGCATCATGTCTAAAAGGGACCTTGATGCTTCTAGCCTTAGGTAGGATCCTGTACTGCTAAATTTCTGCAAGTGTTTACTTAACCTGATCTTAGATCTTGGGAATATCTTCCCTAATTCTTAAACTAATTTTGTCTAAATGCTGCTTAAATCCATTTATCCCCTGTGCCTGTGTACAACAAATCCTTACCTTGTCATCTTTGCAACACGTTTTTTCACATTTGAAGGCTATTGTCCTCGCTCTGCTCAGTCCATATTTCTGTAAAATAAACAAACACAGCTGATTCAACTTTTCTTCGTGGATCATGTCTTCTACACATCTTCTTATTGTTCACCTCTGGGTCACCTCCAGCTGACCTATGTCATACTTGAAGTATGCTGCCCAGAAAACACAGTTCATCCATCAGTCTAGACTTCCTACTGCTGCAAAGAGTAAAAGGATTAGTTCGCATATAGGTACATACAACATGCTAGTTTATTCAGAGTATTTAACTTTTTTTGCAGCTATATAATACTGCTGACTCGTGTTCTGTTTTAACTGCTGAACCTTTTTCTGCAGAGAATCTTTCAGGTTAGCATAGTCAATGGACTAAGAAGCCAGTTCACAAAAAAGAGAAAAAAGGATCTAAATCTGTACTAAGTGCAGTGCAACAAAGCCAGTAAATATCCACTTAGGGAGGAGTTAGTGAGAAACTCTGTTAGTTCCATTTCATGCTGGTACCCCAGACCTGTGTAATGTATCTAATTATACATCTCTGTGATTTGAGAGTAGAGTAGAGTAGAGTAGAGTAGAGTAGAGTAGAGTAGAGTAGAGTAGAGTGGAATAAAGTAAAGTAAAGGAAAGGAAAGTAAAGGAAAGTAAAGTAAAGTAAAGTAAACAAAAATTTTCAATCCATGATTAACCTGAAAATGTGAAATACATGAACCAACTGAGCATGGACTCCTGTGTTACTTATTAATCTATTTTGGTGTCTGTTAAACTGACAAAATGTTAGGAGGTTTAGGAATTACAGGAAGACAGATACCCTGAGAAGTAGAACATATTCCAGGTCAGGAGATGTAAAAGAGAGGAAAGAGGGAAAGAAATAGGGAACAGGAAACAGAGAAGGAAGACAAATGAAAGCCGGTGGCAATGAAAGGCATGGACAAATGCTGTTTTGCATAATACCAAGTGAGAGAACAACCAAGAGTAGCAATGGAAAGCTTAGTTACTATCTAAGACCAAATTCAAACCTTGACCTTGGTGCAAACTTTCTGTTGCCATGAATGGGCGCTGTGCTGGACATCTTGCCAGATGTGTGCCCCAAAAGCATAAACAGTGTGTAATTTGCCTGATCCCATCAAATGAGTTCCATGCCCTTCTGCTGAATCAAACCTCAAAGACCAGGTGACTGAGAACAAGGCTGGGTATCAGAAACCCACTGAAAGACATCCTGAGTCTTAAGAAAAGCTCTAGAGGCAGGGAATGGGTTTGGTAGTATCTCAGAAAGAATGGACATCTTAGACCTAGGAAAGAGCTGGGTAAATGAGAGAGAGTCATTTAAGAAAAAAACTGAATGTGCAAAGGCCTGGTAACATAAATACAAAATATTAAAGACTGGTACTAAATATAGGTGTGTATATATACTTAACAGACATTTGTAAAGAACACCGGTAAATTGTGTGTAAGATATGTACGCTTCTTATTTTAATTTTTCTTATTTCAGTTCTTTTCCTCTCTTTCTTTTTCAACCACATATGCTCTGTGTATTTTCCCTGAGGAACATTTTCGCACTTTTATTTTCATAGTGTTAGATGGAGCCTTCATCTACAATTGCATGGAGCAACAGTGCCAGACAGTGGCTGGCTGGGATAAATGCAGCTGGATTTTCTCCGTAGTTAAGCCTTTGGGGCCTGTAACAAGCATACTAATTACCTGTGATTGATTTGACCAGGACAGAAAGAAGAGAAAGGCATGTAAAGCAGCCTGTTGCAGAGGAATGATCCCTGTTGCCAGCATTCTCCTGAAATTTCACGGGATTTGCTCTGATTTTGAACACCATGCTTGGAAAGAAGCTCTACGGACGATGATGTGAGCTGTGACCAGCAGTTTAAAATTCCTTTCCCCTTCAGCGCTGCTTATGCTTCCATTTACAGTATTTACACTTACCTCCTCCTCATACCGTGAGGATTGCTCCTCCTGCTGGGACAGAGTCCTCTGCCGGTAAGGCCCTGCAAGCCATAGTAGCCCAGGGCAGACTAACAGCACTGTGGCCCTTTGTGGCACAGTATGGGTGATGTGCAGTCTGGAATAAAATGACACCCATGCCTCGGCCAGTGAAACTCTTGCCTGTCGTCTCCTCTTGTGAAGAGACTGACACCCAAGTTCACAGCCTGACTGGTGACTTCTGGAGGTCACTTGGGTTCCCCTCCCTAAGCGCAGGAAAAGCCTCTCCGGTTGAAAGCGTGGGGGTAAATGCACCTGTGACAGACTGTGAAAGCTGAAGTCCAATGGGCCTTTGAAATATTTTACCACAGGAGCCACTTTATCAAAAGGCTGTGGGGAAGTATAGGGACCGGGAAGCAGCGTGGTACAGGTGACCTTTCCTTCTGTGGGTTTAGGGGAGCGAGTGTTAAGATTTGTCAGCAGAAGGTCGATAGTTGGAAAAACGAATTTTCAATCGACTGTATCACCTGCCATGCCAATTATTTTGGAGGAATAAGAAGTAACGATTGTGCACTAGAAGAGCATTCAGCAAATGGCTTCAACCCACATCTACCAATGCTTTTGTCTTTATGAATAGTGCTTTATTTTCTATAAGTCTTCTAGCGTTACTAAAGGGGTGTTTGTTTAAAGTAATTCAAGGAGCTTTACATATTTTGCCTGTAAAGTTAAAGTAACCGAATTTCTGAATGCTAATGTGAGAATTACCTATTTTAATGTTCTATAATTTTTTTTCTTAAATCACAGTGTTATTAAGCTTCATGAAATCTTCTTATCCTCAGCCTAAGCTTTCAGCAATAGATAAACCAATATTTGAAGGAAAGAAAATCTGTCATTTCCCCCCAGTCCAGCATCTGCAAATCAATTAGCTGAAGATAACAGGGGAGTAAGGGTCAAAAATGCAAAAAGATTTTGCTCTGAAAACAATCTCCAAAGCTAGTTTAGACACAATCTCGTTTAGTTTCTGTTGATGAAAGTTCTTGGGTTTGCATGGAAACACAAAAAAAAAAGGCTTGATATTTCAAAGAAGCAAGTAGGACGAGCTAGCCTGATGGCTAGCACATAGTCATTGAGGAGATGAAAGTCATCTGAACTGCAGTCCTATTTCCACGGGTTTTGTGAGGAAAAAACACAAACCAACCTGTATAGGCAATCTCTAGAGCAGTAACACAGCAATTAACAGTTGCACTGCTGAGCCCCTCGCACTTTCGCAACCTCCCTGGCCCCTCCACGCTGGTTTTTCACACCCACGCCCGGCTTTGTGCGCGGGTGGGGATGCGCAGGGGAAGGGGGAAGGAAGCCCACGGCCAACACACAGATTTTGCGCTCCCAAAGCCAGCGGTCGCGGCGGGGCCGGCCACCTCGGCCCGGCCTGGAGGGCAGGGGCTGGGGAACTGCGGCTTATCGCCCCACCGCAGCCCGGCGGGAACGACCCTCCCGAGTCCCCGCCGCCGCCCTTCTC
>VYZM01011581.1:599321-659787 GCA_013398915.1 Dromas ardeola | reverse complement strand
CTCCCCGCCAGCCCCCCGGGTGTCTCAGCTGTGTCCCCAATAAGTGTCCGTCCCCCGTCCCCCCCACCCCGCCTTCGCCCCCGGTAAGCGGGGAGCAGCGGCGGGGAGAACGGGGCACGCTGCGATGCTTCGCCTCGCTCCCTTTTGGAAGTTAAAAGAAAGAGGAGTTATTTCAGTGCTTAATGGATAGTAGCCTAGAGAACTTGTGGTGTTTATCTTGTGGGTAAATATACTCCTCTGGCTTACTAATGGTAGCTTTTGAAGATTAAAGCATAGTAGAGCCTGTTCGAGCATTATCTTCTGGTGTCTGTTTCTGCTACCCTCGCTCTCTGGAGGGGAGGATGCCTCCCGAGCTGCTGTTTACTGAGCTCTCATGGACCATCAATGGTTATGTTAATTTTGCCCGAGATCTCTATCATCCTTTGGCTATGGGAACAACTCCTCGGGCTCGGAGTTGCTGGTCCTTCAGGGATACAGAGGATCCTTTGGCAGTATGTAGCAGTGGGCGAGCAAACCGAGCGCAGGGTGTCCCTGCTCCATCACTCTTGGTGCGTGTGAGTCGGGGCGGGAGAAGGTGGCAGGGGTGGGGGGGGCACGATGCATCTCAGTTATTCTGCTAGAGAAGCTGTAAAGCAAAAATCCCATCGGGAGGAAAGGCGATTTTCAGAATGAAAAAGGCAATGATGAAATGAAATTTCATTTTCAGAATGAAAGAGGCACCGGGGCCTCAGTGTTTTGTGTGCACTAGCTGGGAAGAAAGTGAAGTTATAGTAGAATACATCCAAAATTACTTTAAAGAACCAACTCCTTTATAAAATTGATTTCTGTATTGTAAGTATGCTATCTGATAAAGTAATCTTCTTCAGCGTGCTTGCCTACTAACCTTTGGCCCTCTGAGACACTGTAAACATTTTTTACAACCAGAAGCATGTAGTGACTGACTTCAAAAAAGAAAATTGACTGCAGCTAGAATAGCTGGTAGTGGGATGATTGATGCATTTTAATGCTCTGGACATAATTTGGTAATCCAATTACATATTTAAAGTATAAAACTGACATTTAATAATAACTATGTAATTAGTATAGATGTCTAAAAAACAGGATTATATATAATACTGTCTGGCACCATTTCTTGCAGTGCATGTTTGAGTGCGCATGTGTCTGTACACATACACGTATTTAGCTTATTCTAAAGAAGATGGTGCTAGTCTAACTTTCCATTTGTGTACTTCTTTCACTGTTCATCTTCTTTAGGGTTGGATGCATTCGCAGGCAATGTGAGAGTCGGTTCTTAAGAAGCTTATTTCGGGGATTATCTGCTGGTACATAGACAGAGTTAATTCAGTTATTTGCTATAAAGCGATTGTGAATAACTCGTAAGAGAGAGTGTGTATATGTAGTAATGGCAGCGTAAATCTTCAAAGCAACTACGTATTCTAACAGCATAATACAGCAAATAATTTATATTAGTGAGTAGATATTACTGCCTGGTTAGGAAATGTAAAGGGAGAAAAACCCTTTGCACATTTTGCATCTGTTCAGCTGATGCTCCCATGTCCTTACAATTCCACATCCTTTACAACAGATCTTCTCCACGCTTGTGGGAAGCGAGTTAGAAGGAATGCATATTTTTCATATGCCTACAGGAAAATACTCATGCCTAATCCCTAAAGATTAGGGCTGCTGGAGACAGTCCCTGAAGCTTGTCCCTTAGTCGGTGCAGTGCAGGAGGAAGCTACACAGGCAGAGAAGAGCCAGCCTGCTCCGTGGCGCAGACCCTTTGAGGGGACGGTGGGCACGGCTTCACTGTTAATAGCAACCAGCGTGACAGATGCTCCCACATCAGGGCTACACAATCTGGCCCACTCTTCCCATCCTGCTTAGGTCAGGGCTGTATTGACCTCTGTGATAAAACTGGCTGCTACGGGAACGAGGTTGTCCCTGGCTCAGTCACTGGACTGTGGTGTAAGTCCATCCTTTCCCTGCCTTTGCACCTTATTCATCTTATAACTGAGACAGTGTATGCTTTAGGGCAAGCTTGCTCTCTCAGTCTCTATTTGTGAAGAGTCCTGTGCCCAAGGACAGCTCTGTTGAGATCCTTAAGTACTCCTTTTATATGGTACTATAATAATAGTCATCAATAAGAGGATTTGGAACAGGAGTTCAACTTTACTGTCCCTCAGAAATGTGTTGGCATAGAGACAAAACAGGTGAACCTCCAAAGGGAGGTTTTCAACTGTTTTCAGGATCACCTAAAGGTAATGCTTTTGCTCATCAGCAACAAGAAAGATAAAGAATATTTGCATGCTGGGCTGACATAATCACTGCGAGCTTGGCTTACCTGCCTGATACAGGCTATTTCCATGTATCGAAGCTGCCACACAAAGATGCGAGTGTGATTGTGATATGACTTCTTGGTAGCTCTAGAAGATAAAGTTCACCATTTCTCTGAGAAACCCAGACTAAAATTCCCATCTAAAGCCGCAGATCTTTGGTAAATCTGTGACTGGCCACCCCTCTCTCTGCCATGGTTTAGGCCAAGCACCCAAGTTCTGAATATCCTTGAATCCAAATGCATTTGGATGCAGGCACCTCTCTCAATCCTTTGTGGCAAGCAGGTTCTGGGAATAGGATGTCTAGCATGCCTTAAAATTGAAAAAGAATAATTATAAGGAAAAGTAGCAGCATACAGAATTTGTAGGACCACAGCGTGGAATTATTACATGGGCTGCATTACTAACATATTATAACAGGCGGGTATAAAGCAACATGAAATATTCAGATGAGTAGGTAAGATTAAATGCAGATATGCTTGCATACCAAACAAAGAACAAGGCTAATCCCTCAGAAGACAGTCTTTCAAAGGAGGTGTTAAAGAGCTAAACAAAGTGAGCTGCAATTATTCAGTTGGATGACAAACACACTTTATACAATGGAAAAGATGCCCCACGTGTACCTGGCAATATGGCATGCTAAAGGTAGAGCGGTGCCAACTGTTTTCTGCATGGGACTGTGTAATTTGGACTGAAATACTGTCAGAGATTCCTAACCCCCAAAATACAGTTTAACCGTCTAGTTCTCCCAAGTTACCACAAGCAACAGAAAGCTGGGACCAGCTACAGATCAAAGGAGCTCTGCAGACGTGCTGACACCACGCGTTACAGAACTGGTTAATGTTGCAAGCCTGATTTCCTCAGCCCATAACCTTTGCACCTCGTTTTACCCTCAGTGGACTCTCATCCGTGTCTTTCATGCATGCTGGCAAACCACCTCTACCTGCTAACTACCTGTCTGGTGGCTTTTTGCAAGCCCAGGTTCTCCTGCCTGCTGGATTCTTCCCATTATTTTTGCTCTTTCCTCCTTGATGCTTCACTGCCCCCCTGTGCAGCATTAGCCCAACCTGCCGCAGGTATATAATTTATACAGTATTACAGGAGCACTCTGCGTGAGAGAGTCATACGGGAACCAGCCAGGCCTCTAGTCATGAGATCCAGGGTCAAAATATCTACGCACAAAAGTAAAATCTCCGTGACTTTTGGGTTTTGGGATTGTGCCGTGCACACGTGAATACCCTGGCAACGAGCTGAACAAACTTGTCACCAAAAGCTGCAGGTTTACAAGCCCAGAATTACTTGGGAAGCTCAGGCCCAGGAGTGGTCTGGAAGAAAAGCCAAGGAAAGCAGGTTCCTGGAGAATGTCTTTCAGTCCCTTAAGTTTTATTAGCACCCTCTCCTTCTCTTTTACTCTCCCTTCAATCCTCCCCCAAAGGCAAAAAGATACACTTTCCCTCCACTGTAGACAACTGCATAGGACTTGCCGGCTACTTCTTGTCAAGACAACTCCTGTGTATTTGCTTTTGTTAAAGCACATGCATAAGGAGAATTGCAAATACTTCAACTGGAGCAAATGTGAAGAAATTCTAGATACAGAGACTTAAAGTATTTTCTCAGTAGGTTTTACTGTCCATACACAATATATTTCTATGACTTCTCTCTTCTGTTACTGCCCAAACCTTGTTAGGACAAACCTTTTAGATAAAGCACTGAGTTGTCTTTTCCTCACTTTCCTCTTGGGCTTGCTTTCTAAAATGCGGTGTTCCTGATGGTGCGATGGAGCTGAAAGTTAGCTGCCTCGTTCAGTTCTAATGAGTATAGGCAGCTTTTCTAAAGTTAAGACAGTTAAGGCCAAATGGTTGCTCTCATGATAAAAAAAATCTTTCTTCCACTAGGATATGACTGCAAGATGATTATCACCTATTAATTATTTTACAGCAAATCATACCTTCTTTAGAAAATCTGAAGACAGGCTAAACTAGAGAGTTATTGTATCTTTTTCTGGAAATAATTTTAATAGTGCATACAGTTTGTACCCACGTCATAGTTACAGTTTTGAACATTTATTTTCTTTTCAGTCTGTACTTGTGGATCAGATTTCCCTCGTGGCAGGAACCCACAAAGGATAAAATTCACGTTTATGCAAAAATCCCACTTAATCATCATGGTGACATAGTCTTTGTTCCAGCCCTTTGTCTGAGGTCAGATTTCACCCTGAGTTCCTGAGTAATAACAAAAAAAGGACACCCAGTGGTGTAGCAAGTGTGCAGCTGAGGGCAAAAGCTAGCCTCAGATGTTTTACATGTGGCAGAAGAATTTTCCCCAGTGAAGTGGCACCAAGTCCACTGGTTACGGTACTGCATGTCCCAAATCGTTTATTTGAGGTAGAGCCACCCTGTTGCTAATCAGTGGCACCACCTTCAAAACTGATTGAGCTCCGGGGACGTTACTGGCAGATTAGTGGTGCAAAGGTAGCGCTGATGACTTACTTCTTCCACTAGCCCATACCTGGAATGCAGGAACAAAGGTATTCAAAGATACTTTCTTCTGGGTGGCCATTGCTATAGATCTGTGCAGCATTTTGGGAAGCTCTTATAACTTGTCTCTTCAGCCCCGAGGGCCTCAGGCTTCTTTCCCCGGGGCTTACGTCCACAGCTGAGTAAGTTAATAAAGCAGGAGTGACTCCACCGCAGTCAACGGAGTGACTCTGGTGCAAGCGAGAGGAGAACCAAACAGAAAGTCAGCACAAGCCTTGTTCTTCCAGTATCCATCCGAGCACAGCCTTGGCACAGGCTGCCATATTACGCAATTTAAGGGGAATGTGGCCATATTTCCCAAGAACATACAGCAAAAGCAATATTAGTAGGAGGCCATGTCAGACAAAACCCAAAATCAGTTCTATGCGTTATTGAAAGAATCATTATGGCCTCTGATGCCAGTAAGAGCTGACATAAAAACAAAACGTTATTTAATTTTTGAGGGGAGAAGCACTTCAAAAGCACTGCGGCATTTGCTCATTATGTGCAAGGCATTGTGGGGCAGCCCAGCTTTCAAAGCTGGAAGTAAGCATAAGCCAGAAAGATATAAACCACTCTCTGCCTGCAAGCAGGGCCTGGAAAACAATTTGAGGTGTATTTAATTTAGAATTGTTTAAGTGCTGCAGCACTGGGACTGGGTATCATATCCACCCTCCTAATCTGGCTGAAGTGAGACATAATTATGAAAAGTGACTACTATTTAATAATAGTTTCTTTCATTCAAGGACCGTAAGTGAATTAATCCTCCCAGTATTCAAGTGAACTGGGCAAGGATCATTTCACTCACTGCTGGGGTGGAATGCAGCAGCTGCTAAGTAGCGCCCAGCAGAGCTGTATGGACATGCAGGACCAGCACCGGTCCCAGCATCCCCGGCAGCAAGGCAAGAAAGCATCTGAGAAAGCCCAAGTGCATCTCTAATTGACCTGGGCCCTGGCCAGGGCAGCGGGATAGCCCCTCCAAACAGTATGCTTTTCCATGGTGGGATTTGCTCTGTGGTGAAGACAGGCAAAGTCTGAGACTGGACCGAAGCCTGAGATGCTGAACAGTAGTATCCTGACTTCTGCTTGCCTCGGTTTCCCACAGCTTTAATAGGGCAATAACAACGCTGACACGGCTTGGAGGTACGGGAGGGGCAGAAAAGTGAAAGCTGCCACAGCACTTTGAAAACAGAAAATGCGATGTAAGTGCCGCGTCATTACTTTCGGTGATTCTTTTCTGACCACAAGCGGCGGAGAGGGCATGAGTGCGCCTCGTCTGAAACGTGGCATCACTATCGCCTGCTTCTCCACCATGTCCAGTGCGGCCTCGGGGAGAGGGCAGAGGGAAAGCGCCACTTACCAAAGTCACGGAGCATCCTTTCTGACAGTCCCTCCCCTTTCCACGGGAGCCAGCCAGCCACCCAAGGGCGCAACAGAGCAAGGCTTGGCCGAGGAGAGCTGCTGGCCTCGGGGTGCCAGGTGGCCGGTGGCAGGCTGGGTAGCAGGCAGGACATGGTTAAGGGACTGCTGAGGGGAATGGCAGCATCTCTCATGACTCCTTTGGCTGCTCGCCAGGGAGCCATGTGACTCCTTGGTTAAAAGAGTCCTCTCAACCATGAGACACTTTTTTTTCCCCCTCTGGTTGTACCTTTTCTTTTCTGAACTTAAAAGAAAACAAAACGTACCCACAAAACTTTCCACATTAAAGTTATATTGTAGTCCGATGACTCAGGGTGAGAAATTCAAGGGGAATGAAGAGGAAGGGGAATATTTCTGAGTCAGACCTGTTGTGCTGAGCCTTAAAGGAGAGGAGGATTTTGCTGGATGGAGGGCAGCACTGCTGTACAGCAGAGTGAGCAAGGAGCAAAGGATGGGGCTTAAATCTATTCCCTACTGCTGTGGGCTACAGCCAAGCATGTCAGGGTTGCTTCAAATCCAGGGGACTTTGATGCTATCAGAAGGGCCAAGGGTGGGAGTGCAAATAAATATGGCTTCATCTGATTCATAGTAAATTCCTTTTTCTCCACTCCCATGGCCTAAAGGGTACATCATCTAGCTTTACAGTTTTCTGGTTGTTTTCTTTTATTGGCACCTCTCATCACAGTATCTGAGCACCGCCCACAATAATTAGATTGGCACATCCCTAGTAGACTTCCTGGAGTCTTTTGTTCTTCTCCCTTCTCTGTCTCTGGGGAGCTCTGCCCACGGTAGGTGCTTCTGAGGGGAGGGATGGGGTCAGGTTGTTGTTGTTAATGTCACTCTGGGTATGTTGTAAAAGATGTATCAAAGAGGAAGTTCTTGCACTATGACCTAAAGGTCATCAGACTCTGGATTAGTCTAATCTCTGAAAGTTTTTCCCCAGACAGATCCTTTCGACCGAGAGTAACTTACCTTTGGGCTTAGAGCTTTGTCTTGTGTTTTATGATCTTCCTTGCTCCAGAGGAGATCAACAGCCCTGGCAGAGGCAGAGGTTTGGTCTGTCTTCGCTTGCTGGGCCATGATCCACTAATTGCTGTGTGGAGGTTAGGCTTCACACCTTGAACTGGGGATGAAAGAGAATAGGAAAGATGAGAAGAACTTGCATGCAGAGACAATGTGCACAGCATAACCTCACCTGGACACATGCTACCTACTTTGAAGTCAGCATGCTGTTTTGATGGTCAGAGCACTTTGGAAGTCATAAAGCCCATGTCTCACTTTGGCTTTGCCCTCTTTTGGGAGAAAAAGGGCAAAACAAGTTGAAAATTGCCAGCCAAGCAATTTTTCAGGCTCATCCATCTGTTTGGGTCTCTTGTAGGCTGCACTGAGTGGTTTGAAAAGCTGTGGCTGGAGAGCGGCAAGTTCAGGGATGTCCATTAACCAGTAACATACAACACAAACTGTGCTGAGGATGCGGGGGTGCAGGACAGGATTTAGAAGTAACAGCTGGCTCCTTTGTAACCCCCAAACGCAGCTGTGCTTCTGAGCAGAACCAAGGCACCGTCTCAGTGTAAATACTCAATTTTAAGGAGTGCACTTGGGACAAGCATGTGTGCCTGCCCCTGTGTGATCCTCTCCTCTCCCCACCCACACTACGCAATGTGCCAAAGCCAGCTCCTCGGCAACAAGACTTGGCAGGTGGCACCTGATGAGATAATCATGCCCCTGGGACATTAGGAGGCATGAGGTGCAGCCAGGTGCTCCTAATCTGTCCATGGGTGTGATTTTCTGTGGTAACCACACCCTCAAGTGTTGTCTTAGTGCAATTAGGAAATTTGTTCGGTTTAGGTCAAGTACTTCTGTTAGGGTGCTCTTCACATCTAACATGTGTTGGCATGGCAGGAGCATGTGGATGTCCAGGGTCAGGCAATGCACTGTGCTGAGTGGGGTTCCTGCAACTAGCAGAGAAGAGACCCTACCACCCTACCACCATTTTGCTCTCTGCTTATTTCTGAACCTGGACCTTCCCTCCACGAAGACCTGCTAATGTAAGCATTAATTCAGGTGCAAATCAAACCAAATGGAAACGGCTCCCTCAGACGAGACACTCCATTTTGTATGTCACAGGCAAGGAACCCTTTAAGAGTTTGCCACTTTCTCTTCCTGGGATTTCCATTTTGCAAGAATTGCTTTCAAAACTAAACCATATGAGGGCTGTACTGCAGCAAAGATCAAATCCTTCTTGTAGGAAAATGCCTTGCTTTCACAGGCTGGCTTGCGTTTCAGTCTTACTATAGGTGTGTGTTAAGTCAGTCTGGTAGTGAAAAATACCAGACAGATACACAGGGTCCTACCTTGTTACTAAAGACTTGTTGTAATGACATCCAACAAACAATGAGGCTCTGGCTATCACACAGGTGAATAGGAAAGGGGGGGCATCCAGCTGCCTGCAGAATTCCCTGCCCATGTCTTCACTTGGGCAGAGCTGTCATTGCTTGCCGTGGCTACTGCAATGCTCTAAGAGATATGAACTGAAACAGCACAGAAGCGGCTTCAAGTGCTGCCAAGGTCTTGGTGTGACTTTGGGGAAGCCTTTCCTGCCTGTATGTTGCGGTTCCTCTTCCAATCTTGCCTGCTTGGGCTGCAAGCGGGGGAAGATCTCTCTGTGCCTTCACGCAGGGAAGCACGTGCAAAACTTGTGCTATTTGCCCTTCACTTGGCCAGCCTAGGTTCTGCCTCGTTTAAAGTTTCAGTTTGAATTTTGGCTCCATCCAAACACTGCCTGAATAACTGCAGGATTTAGCTCACAGTATTTTGTTAGGACAGTGCTGTTAATTGGAAAGAAATGGTAAAATCCATCAACTCATTGAGGAAGACCTCCTATGCTGGGTAAAGATAAATCAGAGGTACTGATGTATTTTACCTCTCCAAAAATGAAAAACGCTTTCAATGCTAACAAAGGTCCTCCTTTTCTTCATATCGCACAGATATGTTTTTTGAGGTGTATCAGATCTTTGCTTACATGATAGTTGCCATTGTATACCTAATTAGAAATCAGCTTTAGCTTTCTGACAATAGCTGGCACGGAGTATGTTCACTCTAAGACATCTTGTGAGATAATTAAAGCGATGACTGACAACATAGCACAGCAAAAGGAATGTTTCTCAAAGTAGAGCTGCTTTACAGGTTCCTTGTATGCATTTTGTTAAATGCAGCCCCGGTGCAACTACCCTAACTTGATGAATTCCCTTGAAATGAATCTGGCCCCTTATTTTTTGAGAGGTAATCCTGAAATTCTCTCTGTTTCTGACTCCTTTTTAAAACTCATGTTTAAACACATGTAGATGAATATACTGCTTATGAAGGGTGCCTGAATCACAGCCCTGGAAAATGAATTCCTCTCCTTACCCACAAAACCAGTACAGCACAAGCAGAGGGTGTGTGAGCTTCCCCACTCCACCCCATCCTTCTGTCTCATCCATGACCTAGAGGGGCAACCTCTAGCTAGGCATAAGCGGGTGGCTCAGTCTCTGTACTTATTTAATCCTTGGCCAACCTGCTAAGGCTGCCAATAAGGGTGCCAATTGTGGTGGTGGTTTCTGTGATGTGGATAGTCGTCCACTGGGAACTGGATTAAGACCATCAACTCATTTCAAATACTCTAGGCCACAAAGCATCTGCCAAACGGTAACCATTTTTTTGGTCACTACTGACTTGGGTCATGTTTGGATCAGTGATGAAAGGCTCCATATCCCAGTACCAATCCCCTGAGCCATACAGTTTCCCGGAATAATTTTTTTTAAAGAAGGAAAACATTATTTATTGTCCTAGATCCTACTTTGATCTGCTGACTTTTAGTGTGCATGTCGGCCCTTCAAGGTGCATAATTTTCGTTACTTTATTGCAGAGGGTTCAGATGTTGTGAGAGATTTTGGAAGATGGCAGGTGGTAGATCCATGTGGTATGATCCAAAATGAGCTCTCAGAGACAGTGGTTACACACTCTGGCACCTCAGTTGGCATTGTATTTGGACCTAAAACTGTTCTTACCCCTTTAAACTTATCACACAGTCCTTCAGCAGGGAAAGCACCATTAAATTAAAGAAGATCACATTGCTTCCTTTTCTCTTGTTCTTTTGGAGATATCTAGATATCTGCGTCAGATCTGTGGCATCAACCAGCTTTGCTGGTCGCTCTCCCAGCAGCTAATTATATTGTCAGTGGTCCCTGCTGAACCCACCACAAACTTTCATGTATGCCCACTAGCACTCCATGTTGTCGGGAAATGACTTATTTCACAGATGCTGCAGGACTGCAGCAGGCAGAGACTAAATCACTTGGCTCACATCACGCAGCTGAGCAGGGCAGGGAACTGGGGTGGAGTTTTCCCGATCTCAGCCTAGCCCCCAAACCACTGGCAGTCCTTCTCTTCAGCACACCTGAGAATGGAGCTAGGGCCATTCTTGGTTTAGTTGGCCATGAAAAATATTGCTTCCTGTGGCCGTGTGTCGTGCCCAGAAGAGACCCCTATCCCAGAAAATTCCTAGGATGAGAAGCACATTGTCAGCATGCTGAAGGAATGTCCTCCTGACCTTTCTTGAATAATACAAAGCTGCGCTATATTGCCACCAGCTCTCCCTTGAGCTGAAGCAAATCCTAAAAGGTGACTGGGTTTTTCCTTCCTCAGGGTAATTTACATTTATGCTAGCATGAAGGCACTGCTTTGCTTGCATTAGTTCCTCAGAACTGTGAGTCATCTACCTTCTTCTTCTCTATTACATGTGGAAGTGAAGCATGCTGTGATATCAAATGAGTGACTGTTAAAATGATAGAAAATTCTGAGCCAATTTATTACAGCTATGGATGGTCAGAAGCAACAGATAGAGGAAAAACTGATAGTACTGAGTTGATGATATTGTGAAGCTGTGGTAGAATCTGCTTTCTATCACACAAGAAAAGTGTCAGGAGCATCATGCCAGTAGATATCTTACAGTGGTTTCTTGGTATTAGGCTGTGAAACATATATTTTGGATTTCCTTTTATTTTTAAACAAAAAATTATTTTATTCAAAGTATCCTTCCACTGTGAAAAATTGTTTCTGTTAAGAGAAATAGAAGATAGAAAAAGAAAGGGAAAAGACTGTGTTTGCAAGATTATATGCAGTCATATAGATATGTATAGAAATCATAATTCTTTAATTCTTAAAAAAAATAAACGCATCACTACAAACCCCTCTTTTTTAAAGTTTCCCTGATGATTTGGAGCCCTTTTATGTTTCTCTTTTCAGAATAGAAGCTTCCTTTTCAATAGCAGACAAGGCTTAAATTCAAGAAAACACACGGAGAAATGTGAGCGTACTCGCTTAAGACAGCTTGTAGTTACATGCATATATTCAAGCAGGTCATGGCCCAAACCTTGAAAACACAGGACATACACAGCCTAGCACCCTTGTATGTTCCCTGAGTACAAAGGGATTCTAACACATGCTCAACTCTTTTCTAAACGAAGTTCAAAATTCAGGTGAGAGCTCTCAATTTTACTTTTTCACTAACAAACCCATGAAAAGTGAGCTGAAAATGTGCCGTGTCAGAATATCAGTGAAATCTCAGCTTAGGACATATGAGTTTATATAAGTAAGTTAGATTTTTCCTTTTAGCCTCTTGGCCGTGCGTGAGGACCAAACTTATGTCTCAGGAGTTTTGAGATGAAAAGCAATGGGGAGCTATGGGTAGCAAGGGCAGAGACAGCAAGGGCAGAGCCTGCATGTTTCCCATGGAGAAGGGAATGGAGAGAAGTGGGGTGGAAAATCCAACCGGGAGGAAAGTGAGCAAACTAGGAAGAAAAAAGGGGAAAGAGTCCAGCAGCA
The DNA here is from genome assembly GCA_013398915.1 of Dromas ardeola. Taxonomy (NCBI): domain Eukaryota; kingdom Metazoa; phylum Chordata; class Aves; order Charadriiformes; family Dromadidae; genus Dromas; species Dromas ardeola. Next base: position 647,654 of record VYZM01011581.1, on the reverse strand, counting down.
GGAAGGAAGGAAGTGAGAGGTCAGGGAAGCTTGGAAAACAGAAAAGATGGATCTAGAGAACAAAACAGGCTTTAGGATGGTTGCAGCTGAGAGGGAAGCAGTTCTTGGGAGGTTCAGCTTTTAGCCAAATTGTCGTTTAATTTGTCTTGGCGGCCCAGGTCATGGCCCCATCAGTTGGTCAGAAATGTAATCACCTGAGAGCAGCTTTTTTTTGCAACTCAGCATGAGGACCACAGTATGGAGAGGAGCATCGCCTGGAACCAGGAAGCAGGCACAAAGTTAGGAAGTATGGTCAGAAAGGGTGAGCAGAGCAGCTCAGGAAACCAACCTCAGCCCAGAGATGCCCTGCTGTGTTGCTGAGGCTTCTCTGTCCCCAGAAAGGATGTAACTGACCATCACTGGTCAGGAAGAGAGACAACAAAGGACAGAGCACAACTCATAGCTGGCTAATTTCAGCTAGCGGAGGATGATCCCCCTTTTAAGGAGGGGGCGGGGGGAGAGGTGCAAGAGAGGGAATGTAAAAGAGGTAAGAGACAAAGCGCAGTGTACATCAATAAGAGAATTTGGCTTTGGAAGAAGATTTTCTGCATGGCTGCTCCACATAAATTGTGCTTAGCTCTACAGTTGCAGGATTTTGGGATGTCTGACCAGGCCCTTGCACGTAAACTCCTAAGGACAAATTTACTATTTAGCATCCCAATATGCTACCAGCCACTAAACCTAAAGCCTTATGTGGGTGCACTTTCAAGTTTAGAAATTCAGAAATGCTGTAATAATAATGGTTAATAAGGACATGGATTAAAGCCTCTCCTTACAGGACTTAATTGGTGAGTTTTGGGGTAAATATACTCTTTGGCCTGAGAGTCCGCAATTGCAGTGTGTAATGGCAACACATAATATTACAGTTCTTCAGTCACAGCAAATGCTGTGTAATAGCGGTGTGCAAGGGTGAAATGGGACAGTCACTGCTGAGGGGATGCTCAGCTTTTCGTTCCTCTAGAGCATGAATTCATTTCAAAAGCCAAGCTTTCAGGGGGTATAGCATTGTTTGTGTGCAGCCAAACCATGAAGGATTTTCTTCTCAAATTAAATTCAGCTCTTTTCTTCCCATCTCTAGAACTAGCTCTCTTCAGTATTTCTGCTGACTGGGATCCAGTTTTTAACAAACATATATCAGAGCTATTGCTTGGCACAGAATAGAGACCTTGGCTTTTATAGCATACATGCACTACCAGGGTCTAGTTTATTACTTTGTAAAGTATTTTTGGGATATATCTGTGTTTATACAGAGCTTAGTCCAGTACCATGCGTATTTCACATCTCTCTCTTCTTTTCCGTTGTTTTCTTCATGAACACAAATATCTCTAAAGGGTTTATAAGATAGAGAAAGACTCAGGAAAAGGTCCTTTACTACTATGACTATTTCAAGATCTTCTTTTTAGCTTTGTTTAGAGTTCTCTTTCCAAAGTTGCCCACAGTTTTAGTTGAAATTGGTGCCTCATACATGCATACATGATTTTAATATACATATATCTCACAAGCCTGATTCTCAAAGTTTCACTCAGCAGTTTTCACTTAGGACATATATGCATAGACCTAAGACCAGGCAAATGTTAACATAAGCTGGCAATTGTGTCTCATTCTTCTGAGGAGCTCATATTAGACTCCTTGAGATGAACAGAGCGAGATTGTCATCTGCAGTAGACTATTTTATCAAAACTAATCTCAGTGTAGCTATGTCGGTTTCAACCTTGACTCCCATCATACAATCACAGAGCTGTATTTTTCTTTTTTTCCCCTCTCTTCTACTCCCTCCATTGTTGTTTCTGAAATAAAATGTTTAAGGAAGGAGACAACTGAGAAAGAAACACATGAAACTGAAAGGAGGCTCAGAAACCACCTATGATCCCCATTGCTGGATTCTGCTCTTTGGAATAGACTTCCAGTCACCCACTTTCCCTGAGATGTGAACCCAAAGATATGCTTCCCAGGGACCAGGAAGCACATGGCAAATACCTGGAGAGAGACTCGCTCACTTGCTCAGCAACACCCTCCGGCACACGTGTGCAGTCACCCAGGCAGAAGAGCGAATGCTAGCTCCAGTGCTTCCAAGCTGAGAACACATATCTGGGCAAACATAGGTTATTATAACTCTGGACAGCAAACCACAAAGGCATTCAAAGAATCACCACCACAACATTTTGCAGAATATTATTACAACTGTCACCAGCAGTTCTGTCAGAAATCTGAAAATTGCAAAGGACAAAATTTAACTACTGAGGAGCAGGAAATTCTCAAAAATTGCCTGGCAGTGTGCTGACACGTTTCAGACCAGATAAAAAAACGCTGGGCTTTGCTGCTAACCGTCCTGCGGAGCACAGGGGGAAAGCTAATGTCAGAATGATACTTGTCTACACCTCTTCCTTTAAGATCCTACATGCCTTCTCATTAGTGTTTTTAAGTCTGCTCTCTCTCCTCCTCTGTATTGCACCACCTCTGGAGCTGGACTAGCTCCAAGGACTTACTCGAACACTGTTCTTCATCAAAATCTCCAATTTGACTAGAATTGTGACTTTGGAAGCAGGTTTGAATTTTATGAGAGAGAAAATATATGGAGCTGTGCTCATCTGGCCTATACCTGCACCAGCAGAGTATGTCACAGTAACGTTGCCGTTAAATTACACCTCTGAAGTCACTGAAGACATCTGGTTGGGCATGACCTCTTGTGCTGTTAAAAGACTTATTTTGTGCATTTATATATTCTGATATAAAATACACGGCATTTTGTGTTGCTCCAGATTTTAATTATGCAATATTAATCCTGTCCCCATGCCTCCTTAATGCAAGAAGTTATCAGAGCAGCAGTAGAGATTTGGACACAAGGATCTGAGAGTTGGAGCTTCTGGAGCTTGGGAAGCTTCCACAGGAAGGAGTTTTGATGGCTCGAACCCTTGGGATATCTTCTAGGCAGGAGGTGGAGCAGGGCTGTTATGCAAAGGTGCAGAACTTGAATTCCTTCTGTAAGTCCCAGAACCAGCAATGGCTCTGAGGAACCTTCTCCATGCTGCATCCCTTTTAGCTGCTGCTTCAGTCAAAAATGATCCACGAGCACATTGCCTAAAAGCTGCTGGCTAAATTACTAGGAATGAAATGATTAAGCACACTAATTGCCATTTTTGCCAGATTTCAGGAAAAGCAGATTTGTAGCACGGACTGTGCAGCTTACATTTCTCTCTGAGCTATTGTTTCAGACTCCTTGCAGACTGAAGGGAACAGCAAATTACAGTAGTTTGTATGTTGAAGGGCTAATGAACTAGTTAAGACAATATTCAGGATCAGAATGGTGTTGCAGCTTCCAAGTAATGAGCAAGGACATGTCAATGCAGTTGGCCCCAATTACTGTTTGTGTGAGAGCCTGCCAGTATATGTGTGAAGTGTTGCTGTGTGTGTGTAAACGTGTGCCAGCAAAGCCTTGTTGCCTCTGTCATCGTGTATTCCAAGGATGGTTTCCCTGGAGCCCCACACGTGGGCACGAGCAGACCCCGCGGGCGCTCCTGTATACGGGGATGTGGTTGCAGCCAGGCAGTGCCCAGCGTGATGTGATGCCTGGCAGTGTCTGTCTGCTATGTTCCTGTGTCATGCCCTGTACAGAAAAAAGATTTATCCTAGAAATACCCCAGAGAATTATAAAACATATTCTTTTTACTACTGGTCATGCCCAACTGCCTCTAAAGCCAGGTATTTTTAAAACTAAGAGTTCAGGGACTTGTCTGTAACACGGCACCAGCATTGTGGAGTTGTGAAAGTGTCCAGTTGTGAAAAATCCCTTCAGCTGGCACGGCCCCGGTGACCTGGCTGTTGGTGTAGATCTGGAAGCTGAAGTTCAGCATCAAGTCCTCTCACTTTGGAGCCAGTGCTGGATGGGATCTTTTGTTATCTAGTGTAGTTGCTTGCAACCATGAGAAAATGCAATTGTAATTTTTGTAAGGGTAAAAAGGCTGCTACTTTACAGGCCACAGGGCGAATGAGAACATGCCATAACAGGAGCACTTTTTCGGAATCCTGAGGCCACTGTCTACGTAAAAGTGTGTATTGCCCCAGAGTCAGTAAGTATTGACCTTGTTTAAGGCCTAGAAATGGTCAGAAGACAATTTCTACCTCCTCGGTGGTACAGCATGCTCCTTTCCAGTGGGAATGACTTTATAAGATATTACACATGAAACCTGTCAATCATCCAAGGCTGACTGTTGCATCTCCGTCATAGGAAATACCAGTTCTTGGGGGAAATATGTTTATTTGTGCACTAGTGGTTTTATAACTGCTGCTTAGGTTTGGAGCTTCAGAAGTGGCTCCAGCAAGCCTGGGTTAATGGACTGAGAGTACGAGAGGTGCAGGATAAGTAACGTAGGAGGCATTTCCGCAGCTTACCAGCTGATATCACCACAATGTAAGTGATATCAATGTATGTGCTGAACAAAGCAATCTGTTGTATTGGGTTCCCGCCTAGCTCAGTTCAGCAAAAGGCTGACGTTTTGTGGCCTAATTTCACCAAAGTAGTTAAGCCTGGGAGTATCCCACTGGCTCTGCTTCGAACTCAGTGGGAACGTATGCGTGTTTAAAAACTTTCCACGCACTCTTAAGAACATGTGGAAAGCCCATGGCCAGTGTGCTCCATGGGACAAACACTGAAAGGCTGAGTGTCACCACCAGCCGCCGGTGACGTGTGTGCTTCTGTCACAGCATGCTCCCTCGGGTGGGCCGTTGCTTCACCAGACTGTTTTCAGTTACATTTTTTTCCTGACCAGGGTTGTTTAGTTTGTCCCTTTGCTCTCAGACCTTTGCTTGGACAGTATGTGTCGCTTTTTAAGGGCTGCCTTTAACCCAGGAGCTCAGATCTCTTTGGGAAAGCTGCCTGCAGTCATCAAAATCGAATGGGACAAATCTGCATATGGAACATGCTGAATGTGTAATGTCAGGTAGATGCCTAAAGGAGATACGAGCTCTTTAAGAAATCAGACTGCTCCTCTGCTGGAAATCTGGCTTTCAACTCTTTGGAAAATCTGGGTACTGGACAGATTTCCTTTTAATTATCTGTCTCCATTGTCATCGCTAGCACTGCTAAAAGCTTACTGAAGGTAGCCACCTTCCCTGAAAGCCTGGAGAACATCCATTCACTCACACGCGTGTGCTATTGTCCGTACATCCAGCTGAAGATGCATGCATTCCCTGGCTATGCATATAGCACTGGATCCCTTCCCGGTGCCTCTTCTCTCAGAGCTGCACCTCCAGGTGCCTCATTCCCCCATACGCAGAGACGTGGCATGACCCTTTATTTTCGGTCTTCTACAGCTCTGCTCTAGGGATGGTCACTCCTCCCTCAGCATTCTCCTTTCCTGTTCACTGCTATTCTAACATCTGCTATTCATTTATTTTCAAGCTGGACCTTTGCTCTACAGCTGCCCATACAAGGTAGTTTCTAGGAGGGCAAACCACCAGCACCAGTGGAGTTAATCGTCTACCATCCATCCCCTGGTCTAGCAGGGAAGGAAAGGGAAAAACATGCGCACAGGCGAGCTCCTGCACAGGACAGGAACAGTAAGACAACAATAATGAGCTCTGATACTGACCCTTGTTTCCTATATACATAGTGCCAGGCAACTATTGCAGTGAGGACAGTCATTTCTTTGGAGACCTCAGAGACTCCTGTATGCTTAAACGGACTTTGGCTCAGTCCACCTTTATTTGATACAATCATTTGCTTTAATGGGGTGAGTCAAATTACTCCAGTTCCCTCCCAGTTTGAGATGCAGCTGATTGAAGGGGAGGGTGTGGAGATTGCAGTGCGAGGGAGAAAGAGGGAACAGCCTCCTTTGAAAGCAAATAGATACTACCATTTTTGCTAATTGCATAAAAGTCAAAAACTAAGCCATAAACGGTAGTGCAAGTCTGAGATTACTCGACAGCCCTGTTATTCAAATGCAGAATGCTGCATGAAGCAGATATAGAAGAGTTTAGTGTTAGAAAAGGCTCTTACCTTCACTTGTTAAACCACTCATGTGTTATGACAAGTCATCCCCAGCCTAACAAATGAAGATTAGTGCACCACCAGCAGTGCTAAAAAGTATAGATACTAGAAACTGTAACAGTGGATCCAAATGGCCCCTGATCTTTGGAGAACTGACACCTCAATCCAGTCATAACTCAGACCCCTTTCTTATGGAACACCCAAAACCCACCTGTCTGTCACGTACTGACGAACATGCAGAGTACTTTTTTATACTGACCTCCCAGTCCAATTAATCTAGTGAAAAGACTCCTGCTGATTTCAACAGGCTTTGCCTCAAGCACAGGAGTGGCTGATAATGTACACCAAGCATTAACATGTGGCCCAGAAGGATGGCAGATATCGCAGCTTTTGCTCATATTTGGTAGCTCCTGTTAAAGCCAAGGCATACCAGAGTGGGTCCTCAGCGATGACTCGCTGCAGAGTGGAAGAAAATTGGCCTTGGAGTTAATATCCAGAGTTGTTTTCAAAGTCAACTGGAATACATATTTGTGTGTAGGATTTTTCCTTGGAAAATTCAATATGCAGAAACCACAGTTGCTCCATGATAAGAGGTAAACAAAGAAAATAACAAAAGGAGCTGTGAAAGGCAGCGGCGTGTTGCAATCCTTTTGAATGTTTATCTGCAGCAACACGCAGAGGTGGATTCATACAACCAAATTTAGGCAATGAGGAGAGGCTCTGAAGTTAGGCGTCTGGTCATCCTGGGTGCCTCCTACAGTTAATGGAGAAACAGGCAGGTCCATGGGGTAATTCAATCCACCTCCGTTCTGAATCATCCTGGGAGGTGGCTGGCTCTTTCCTTGATGGTGGAGGGAACCTGGGGCGCCTGGTTGGCTAACTCAGACACCTCTGACAGCACTGTGAACAGCAGAGAAAATGGGTCCCAGTGAAGACTGCTACCAATCAACTTTGTTTAATTCCCATTAAAATTAATTAGACCTAGCCTGGCTGCTTGAATGCTGCGATGCAAGAGAGTTGGAAGGGCGTAAATGGGATGGATGCTAAAGAGGCAGAGGACCAAACTCTGCTCTGTGCGCATGATCCCACGATATGTGTGGGTCACAAGTAGTGTAAGGAAAAATGCAGCACTGGCAGTCCTTGTGCTGCATGGATTTTCGGATTGATGAATGGGAGCTGTAAAAACCCCTCATAAATTAAAATAGTCCTGAGGTGTTGCAGCAGTAACGTCATTCTTTAGGCTGTTGGACTGAGTAGGGTGATGGCACTGATAGATAGTCACATTTCTTTGAAGGTAGGATAGTGAATCATAGAATTGCCAAGTTGGAAGGGACCTTTCAGATCATCTAGTCCAACCATCAACCTGACTCTGATAAAAAACTTCACTAAACTATATCTCTAAGCGCTATGTCTACCTGTCTTTTAAATACCTCCAGGGATGGTGCCTCAACCTCTTCCCTGGGCAGCCTGTTCCAATGCTTAATAACCCTTTCAGTGTAAAATGTTTTCCTAATATCCAGTCTAAACCTCCCCTGGCACAACTTGAGGCTGCTCCCTCTTGTCCTGTTGCCTGTTACTTGGGAGAAGAGACTGACCCACATCTCTCTACAGCCTCCTTTCACGTAGTTGTAGAGAGAGTTAAGGTCTCCCCTCAGCCTCCTTTTCTCCAGGCTAAACAACCCCAGCTCCCTCAGCCACTCTTTCACCAACAGATCGCTATTCCTGAAGAAAAACAACTTCTCAGCCTTTGTTATCGGTTGTCAGTGCCATGGTCGATGTATGGTTGAGGAGGAGGCAGAGCAAACCTGTTTTCTAATTCAGGTAAGGGGTTCAGCAGCAGTTCGGGGAGAGGTAACGCAATCTCTAGAGCTGCTGAAGTGTGCTTGGGACTTCAAGGCAGACAGAGTGAGTCACAGGGAGGGACAGAGGGAGCGAGAAAGGGAAGTGAGCTCAAATCTGGGAAGGTAGAGAGTGTGGGTGGAAGGCAAACACCATGAAAGAGCAGAGGGCAGCTGTGTAAGTCAATTGAATCCTATAGATACTAATATTTATCATAAATACCAAAGAGGTTTTAGCAACCACAAACTCTCAGAAAGTAGTAAATGAAAACTGTTTCCTGTGGTTAGAAGGACGAGAGAAGAAGACGTGAGCGGAGGAAAAAGAGATAACAGGACTGTGAGCGCAATGGAAGGGATGTTGCGGAGTATGACATAATGGAATATGGATTAGCAGCAATTATGTGGCATGGACAACAAGATCAGATGATCTTGATGAGCTTTTCCAGAAAGATGCTGTGTTGTTTTTCCCGGCAATCTCTTATTAAAAGGGTGCTAGAATGCATGAACAATACAAGAAAAACCCTTCTTATTCTAGTGGCTTTTCTTTCCATAACTCCATAAGTTTTGCCCAAAAAGAAAGCATTGCAAGATACTTTTTTTTCTTTTTTTTTTAAAGTTCTGCTTCATTTCAGTTTTATGTCTTGCTTGCTTTTGTTTTCAGATGGCTCTGAAATGCGAGGCTTACTATCTATGCAGAAATATTTTTAACTCCGCAAGTTGCTTTTGGGGAGCTCTGTCAATGCAGAGATCACCATTTACTACTTTTACTTCGCAACGTTCTCTCTCACAAGGGCCTACCCTCTGGGATACAATAGCCTGTCAATTATTCATTTTTTCTTCGTTCTTCAGAAAATGCACTGGAGGGTGAAGGAAATGATAAGTATTATAACAATCTTCTTATATAGCATTTTGATTTAAATAACAAAAAAAGACATTGTGAAAAAAATATAGAAATGCATCTTCGAAGGTAAGGCAGCAGTACAAAGCCTAGGAAAATACAGAGTTTTCTTTGACTTAAAAAGCCTTTGGCTTTGACTCTAAACTTTGGGCATTCCCAACATGCAGAAGTGATTTGTTTTTTTTCCCTTTTCTGGAGGACAGATTGCAGTGAATTTCAAATATAATTGTCAATGCTGGACCCTAAACCTTCTCAGGTGGTTCCATCTATAGGTTAAAAGAGCGCTGTTCAGAATGCATATAAGGGTGAGGAACTGGGCCACAGCTGATATAAGTTAGGACTACACATACAAGCCAAGGCAGGGAGGGAGAATTTTTATCTGAAATTATAGGAGGGATTGTTATGCATTTAGTTTAGTGTTGAGACTTTTCTCGTTCTGTGACTGCTTCAGTAGTTTCAGACAAGACAGTTCAGAAGGGTCTTAGAAAGAGGCTAACGAAAAGGATACTGCCCTGACCTTCATGACTGTTTCTCTCATAATCTCTAGAGTGATTCCTGTTCTCTTGAACAGGAATTTGCAACTGGTATCGGAATTGTGTCCAAATTTGACATTTGAAAGCTCCAAATTTGGGTTAAAATTTGAGTTTAGTAGTTACTTCTTTTTTCCTGAGAACTGCCAAAGGATCCTGAGTGTGGCTCCTGCCAAAGTGTGGTCTTTAATTCACGGTCATGTTTTTCTACAGGATGCCTGCCTCAGGAATGCATGCTCTGGGGCATTTCCTTAGAGTGACTTTGGGTGGGTGGGCTTTCCTCCAGGGACTGTGATTGCGCACAGGCTGTTTAGGGGGGAGCAGGAGGGTCCTGTGTGTCAAGCATTTGAGCACTGCTATCAGGATCTATGTCCTGTTCCTTCCCCTGACCCAGCTGCCTGCGTGCTGCTAGCTGAGTCATTTGAACTTTTGTCAGTAGTTAGTTAGTAGTAGCAGTTCCCTGTATTTGATCACTTGATTCGAGTTCCCAGGATGTGACTTGCTGAAGTGGGGAGCAATCCCAGCTGCAGCAGAAGTCAGAAGGAACAGTGTTTCGGACAAAATGTTGTTTTGAAGGCTGGTGTCCTAAGAGTTGTCAAACTGAGCTCCTTGGATTGGTGAATACTTCATAGCTAAATCTTGCTAAATTTCTGAGGTATGAAGAATCATGTCTCCCCTCCTCAAAGGGAGGAAACGATTTTTCTGTGATTCTCTCATACATTGTATTGATCAGCACTATACAAAAGCCAAGGTCAAGCTCAGAATTCATCGATAAAATGGGAGTTTGAAGTGCTAATAAAGCCTGGGGTGTGCACAGTGAACAAGAAGAAAGCAAGACAGAGCAATTCCTCATCAAAGGAGTGCATCCACCCTGTGCACTAAGTGGAGGAGAGGGGTCCTGTGGAAAAAAAGGTTGTGTTGCCGTTGAACTGCAGGCTGTATCACTGTGCACATGCAGAAGGCAGATGTATTAAAGTTTAGCCATCAGTCCTCATTCTGACATTTTCTAACTTACAAGTGCTTGACCTCGTGACCTTAAAATGTTATTGTAGAGTTGCTTTCTATCAGTTAATATTATGTATGCTTACAGTGGTTTAAATGGAAAGACTGATAGGATGAACTAGGGCATGATGTAAATGGTCTTTTTTTTTTTTGCATTTTAGGGAACAGTTCTTTCCACACTTGATTTTCTGAGGCTTCCTCTATGACATATCATAACATCTTGGCTCCATCACTTTTAAATTAACAAGTTAATTGAAGTCTGTTAAATCCTAGAATTTAACAGTTTGGGATTTTAGAGGCATTGCCCAAATTCATCCCTCATATTACTCTGATGGCTTTGGTATTTGGCTTATTGCACCCTTTTCATTTTGGTAGGTTAATCCTGCTAGCCTTACTCACAATGAAGAGATACATCGACTTGGCCTAGTACACTGGACTCCTTTGCATCAACAACTCAGTAAACGAAGAGGCATATTTGTATGCCTTTGCAGGGCGAAAAAAAGAACTACTTTGTGTCTTGCCAAAGAAACAGAAACATACACAGGGCAAATTAAAACTTTGCCACATAGCTGATGGAAAACTGCTAAGAGATAATTTCACACAGTAGTTTGCTGAAGACTGCACCCTGCTTGTAAGCTCTAGGTTAAATTTGTCCTAACTCTTAAACTGTACGTCTTATTAAAACACGGTGTATTTTTAGATAAAGACATTAGAACACACTGTAATTTCTGCGGCTGGTTACGCTTTGCAAGAGAAGGAAAGCAAGGTGAATGGCTGGGTGTGTGTGAGCATAGGTACGTGTGTATGTGTGCGTGTGTGTGCAGGTATCTGCAACAAAGGCGGAGTTAACTATTATTTGAAAGAAAAAAATCAACCGCGGAAATTTCTGGTTTTGCTTTGTGATCTGGTTTTTTTTTTACAGAAAAAAATATCTTGCAAAAGGTGCAGCCTGCAAAGCAGCTTGGCTGGGTTAGACCAGAGTAAATGAAGAAGGGTGGTGGCAGAAGCAGGATATTGTGGAATATATCTGAACAGAAGAGTGATGGCCTGAGGTTGACAAAAGCTTATGGAACAGAGCACTCCCAGCTTCACAGTGATCAGCCCAAGTTCTGTCTAGAGCAGCACTTAGTTGGAAGACATCATCACACCATGGCTGCTGGGTGGCTGAGGAGAAAACAGATGTTGTGGCTTGACAGCAAGTCCCCCATGGTTTCCACCAAGCCACTTCTGTAACTAGGAGTAATTAACACCCCTATTTCAAGCGTCAGCTCCAAGGCCAAGAGGCATGCCTGTAAAGGTGAGAGTTCTCCCTCTGAGAGGCCCCTAGGTTGTGGCTAAACTCTAGAGTGAGTACCGTGTACCCTCTGGCCCTTGAACACCCAAAGAGAGTGGGCAGCTGGGAAGAACTTAAGCCACGGGAATCAATGGGTTAAATTTACTATCTCACCATTTAACTACACCCAAGGAAAAGTAGCGAGACTGGTTAGTGAAGAAAGAGAAAACAACTCTATCTTAGGATGCTACTGTCAGCGTCATAGGGCAGAACTAAATTTTGTACTGCAGAGGTTTCAATTTCTTTTTGGCTGTTGTTTGCTCTTCTGTGACAAACGTTAGTGTCTGAATCAATGACTGGAAGCTGAAAATAGAATCATTCAGATTTTTTATGGCAGCAAATGTTGCAGCAGGAGTCACTAGAGCAAACCATTAAGAGGACTGATGGGGTTTTCACCTTGGGAAGCGCTTGTGTACAGTCTGGATCCTTTCCGGCATGTACTTTAGTTCTGGGTTTCTTAGATGAGTAATTTGTGAGCTTTTTAGGGGTCAAAAGAGGATTTAGGTGACGTTGCAAAGTTTTAGATGGCAGCATGCAACCACTTGGTTCCTCCAAGGTGCGGGAGTGAGAGGCGGCGCAGGTGTGGGCCTCCCCTGGTTGCACTAGCCAAGGCACAGTGCGGTAGCTTCAGTTTGTTGGTAGGGGCTCGGCTCCTTCAGACCAAGGGGGATGTGCAGCAAGCAAGGAAGGAAAGGACAACGAAGCAGAGAAGGGGTGTGTTATTGTCAGCGTTTATAAATTCATGAAACTTCTGCTGTATTTATACTTGGGCTGCACCTATGATAAGAATTTGAGATGTAGTATATTCAGTATGTCCTCCTTGTCTTTAGTAGGAGCTAACTGATACACAAACTAACATTAGCATCTTAGGCATGTGACTAACAAGTTAGTTAATGTCAGCCTGTTCAACATACCTGTATTTGAAAATGGTCCTTAAGATGGTACTGCTGAGCCACCTGAAGGAGACATTTAAGATTTGCCATACCTACACTCTTGTACCTTCTCTGGAGCTGGAAAACACTGACATATGTTTGGCAAAAGCGAAGAGGATGGTTTGTTTTAGAATTACTACTTTGGCAAAAGCATCAGCTTATCTAGTAAAAAAAAGAGACGGGCAGATAGGAAAACAAAACGAAATCCCAACCAGCCATCTTTCTTCCATGCAAATGAATAATAGCAACTACAGCAAAAAGGATCAGGATCATTTAAAAGAGTCTGAAAAGGATAATTCGGATGGCAGTGGGAAACACTAAAAATGATGGTACTCTCTACATTTTTATTGCCTCCCTTCTTCGCTGTGAACTTGTTTGTTACTGGTGGTACCTGTGTGGGAATCAGTTGGTATTTGCCCACTAATTAATTTTTCAACTAAATTAATGCCTAGCACTGAGTCCTTACCATGGAAGAGATTACAAGAATGGACAAGTCATCATCCTGGCCCACATACCGTATAGGAAGTTAAAACAGATGAATACAAGGAAGCAGGAAAGAGGTTCAAGGCAATGCAGTGCCTTGCCTAAAGATACACAGCAATTCAGAGACAAGACTAGGACCAGACCTTGTTATTTTGATCCAGTATCTGAGCCACTGGAGAAGTGGCTCGTCACCTCTCGTCTGTTGACCTCCTGGAAGAATGGGTAAGCCAGGAGGGCAAGTGTAGGCTGTTCTTCAGGACCAGGAGACTCTCGACATCCTGCATCTATCTGATGCATCCCTCACACAACCTGACTCAGGCTGTGAACATGGGAAGTGAGCTCATGATACCCTAGATGTGAACAGAGCAGCATGAGACCTGAGTCAGGTTGTCTGATTTTCTATAAGCCCAGATTTCCATTTCAAAACCAAAACACATGGGATGATCTGGTCTACCATCTCCCTGATTGGACACTATAGTGCTAAGATCCCTTATTCAGAAGGACAGTGGGAAGGTAGATGTGGTAAAATATCACACCAAGTATATGCCAGGGAGGCTTCCCATGCCATTTAGAAGCTGTAAGCCTCTAAAATGTGGACGATATTGAGGCAGACAATTAAACCCAGTAAAACTTAATCTAGTTGCAGTCCAGCAACTGCTTGGTTTTGATCCTACCCAAAGGTGTACGTCTACTGGAAACTATAGCTAACTATTTTCTACAAATTCCTGTGTGGGGTTTTGATCCCTTCCTTTTACATTGTACTATAATGGTTGGAATCACTCAACCCCAAAAGGGAATGGGTAATTCTGCAAGTTTCAATAAGCACTGAGGATCTGAGTAAGAGTTTGCTTGGCAAAGATATTGCATGTGAAATATTTCACTAAGTTAAGATGGTAGGGAGCCATTTAAGACATTCTGCTCCAGTGACAGGAAAAGGCTTTTCCATTAAAGTTCATTAAAAGCTTTGTGAAGCAAAAGATGTTTCGGATTAATTGCCACATTCAAATTCAAAACAGGTTTTTGCATAGTTCTGTGCCTCATTATTCACATTTCTAACAGTACCGCTTCTCATTTGTTGCTATTGCTAGGAATTTTCAATCCCTGATTTTTTAAGACCTCAGGCTTTTCTTTATTTCACATAAGACAGGTTCAAAAATAATTTTATTTGCTTGTACAGTGTCTCAGCATGTTCAGAGGAAGGTTCAGAATGTGTTGGATCCCACCAACAGCTGATGCCAATTAATAAAAAAATAGTAGAAACTAGCTCATTGCAGCACGGATAAGTGTAAGGTTGCTGTAGCAACACTTAATTCCTTGATAAAGTTGCTGTACAGAAATGGTAGAAGTCTGGCTTTGATTCCTGTCTACAGTAACTCACAAGATCTTCACAGGGACCTAACTTCTTCATGTCTTCTTTTTAGGCATCTATACAGAGTCAGGTTACGATTTGGCTGCTTTTTACTCAGCTTTCCTTATGACTTAATGCAGGCCAGGACAGCTGTAAGCTTGGAAGTCAACAGCTTTCAATCAAACACAACGATCTCAGCCACTAGGAAGACAATCTGTCAATAAGACAAAAATAAAAGCTGCCCGACAGTTCACCATGCTTTGGAGTAAGGGATATTTAATTCCATCCCCTCTAGCTTGAAGTAACAACAGGTTGAAAATATTAGCTTACTTCTGTGGGAGTTCACAGAATTAAGTGAAGCGCAGGTGATATTGTTGGAATTTGCAGTATTTGGTTCAGAATTTTACACCCATAAAGATATAAGGGCATTTCAAAGAACCAGTGACCAAGAAGACAAGTTGCTGTAGGCCAATATAATACAGCTTTTTATTTTCACGCCATTGATTCAGATCATGATGAAACTAGTGGTTTTGAATGATGTGAGTTTGACCAGCCTTGGGATAATTTCTGCAGCCCAGAACATCACAGCTGCCGTTATCTGCCATTGCCTCATTGGCAGTTTCTACACAGAATTCAAGGTCTGAATAGTAATAGAAAAACAACTACCTTTTCAACCTCAGAGAAGATTTTTCAGGTTCAGCACTGAATTCTGCAGTCAGTGGGTGTGGAGAGGGAAATAAGGGAGAGAGAACATCAGTTTCTAGAAACTTACCAAAAGAAATGTGGCAAATTTTTTTTCGGCCTCTCATTCTTAAATTAAAAAATACACACACTATATCTTGGAAGAGCTGGAGGAGAATTTCTTCTTTAACTGGAAAAATACCATCAGGCAAACACCCACTATTTAATTGCCCCTTTTTTTGTCTTGGCCACGTAGGATTTTATTTTGCTTTGCAATCCCTGTGTTTGTCATGCTGAGTCACCTAAGGTCGAGCCGCTCAATCATCTCTGCCATAGTGCAAGTCTTTTCTGGGATCACTATTGCCATGTTTGCATATCTCAGCTGTTGGTGTCACCACACCCTCCTTAGCTTAGGTACCACTAGCAGCGCAGTGTGGTGCTTGGCATGGACCAGCAGCCCTACCAAGCACAGCTTCTTCAGACCAGACTGCGTTCCCTTCTGCCTTCTTTACATTGCTTGGTGTCTTGCATAGATCTTCCCATGCTGCTGTCACAGCTGTGACCACATTATGGACATAAGTGACATGCTAACAGTTGAGGCCAGCAGGCTTGGTCTATGAGGTCTCTTTCTCCCAAGATTTCCAGTTTTCTCTAGTCTTTCTTATCTCATTCCTGGAAGTTATTAGCATTTCAGACAGGTCTTGGTGTAGACTTAGGTGAGTAAAAGTGACTTCAGTGGGCTGCAATGTCTTAAGACTTTATACCACAAACTATTTTATTTCTCTTTTGGGTTTACCTTTTCCTTCTGAGTGACTGAGTTTTTTGTCATGGGAAACATTTCTTATTCCTGATGAAATTTTCTCTGTGTTAGAGTTCTATGTAGTGATATTTTGCAGAGATGGAGGATACGCTGTGCTGAACATTTGGCAGAACTGAGAATAATCCCTTCACCA
This sequence comes from Dromas ardeola, assembly GCA_013398915.1. Taxonomy (NCBI): domain Eukaryota; kingdom Metazoa; phylum Chordata; class Aves; order Charadriiformes; family Dromadidae; genus Dromas; species Dromas ardeola. The sequence continues at coordinate 631,631 of VYZM01011581.1, read as the reverse complement.
AGAAACTGACTGTTTATGTCTTTCACTGAAAGAACACAAGAGTGGTTTTGAGTTAAGTAACAAAACTGGCTAGAGGACCAATCATGACATTTATGGTTCAAAAAGGGTCTATGGTATAAAAATGATTATAATCTCAAGCTTCCTGTTTGAAGTCCCCAGTTTTATGAATCACGTTTTCCTCTACTAGCAAAACAAGAAGGGTGATCATCCTCTTCTGTGCAGTATGGATTAATTCATTGCCATTTCAAGATAGCCCTCAGATCCTCAAAGTACGAGATTTTATGTTCAAAAGTTGTAAGCCTATTTCATAAGTCTGGCCATACTGTAAGCCAGCTCTTTTGCCACCCACAGTTCCTCTGTGGTAGGTTATGGTCAAAATCCATCCTGATATCACTTCACCTCTCCAGAGAGCATCCTAACAAACACACAAAATCATACACCTTTTCTTTTTGAGATAGAGACACACCTACCTACGCTTTTTATGCATTATATATAACTAAGTCATAAATATACGATACATCTGTCCTTTCTGAAGGAGCCCCAAAACAGTTGGAGGCCTCACGTGTGTTCAATTCTGCATTCACAGGATTGTCCCACTGAGCCGTAAATACCAAACCATGTCTAAATTCCTAGGTAGAGTCATTCAGTTCAGAACTGGAAAATATCAGCCATTCAGCAGGAAATGGTATCACATTTACTCAAGTAATCAGCAGTTTTCTTGCCCTCAGATTTACCAGAAAAGAGCTAGGATGGTTGTTGTGCAGACCAAATGCAGAAAGACTGTTTAAACAGAAAGAGGATAATACAATATATAGTTAATACTTACAGGAATTTTACACAGGCAAGTATAATTATCTGATTTTCCATCAGTTCTCTGACTCCAAAAAATGCCAGACGATTTTTAACACCACAAGAGATCAAGCCCTCTGTTTCATCTTTGGGAGGCAACATCAAGCTGTAGGACATGCGTCATCATCTATCACCATCTATTTTCACTGTGAATTAGGCATTTGGTAACTCCAGAGGAACTGGATTTTGGGTTAGCATGAGATCGCATTGTTTTATTCTACAACAAAGTTGCTGATTCTTGCTAGCTTTGGGGAGCTGGTTTGTGATGTTTGGATTGTATTATCAGGATCATGCACCATATGGGCTAGTTATCAGACCCTTCATGAAGCTATAGTTTTCCAAACACTAAACAAAAAACCCCAAAGGGGTGACTTTCTTACTCTTGTACCTCTGTAAGACAGAAGAATGCTGTGGGTTTTTTTTTTTCTTTCTGGGTGACAGGAAGTTTTGAAGCTTAACAAGCAAGATGCTTAAGACAGGACTAAAGTATACTTTAAGAGATGGCATTAAGGTATTATTTTATAATACCTTTTTTTTTGTGTGAAAACATTCAAAACATTCTCTTTATTAAAGTTACTGAACAAATATGTATGGTGTTCACCCACTGCAACTAGTTGTTCCTTTAAAATAGAGATTATTACAGCATTTTGTAAGTATTTTTTAGAACACACTAGAAGTCAGATTGAAAGCACTCAGCTTGGAAAATACTAGCCACCACGGGAAGAGCCTTGGGAGGATGGCTTTTAAACAGCATGAACTGTGATTTTTTTTTTTTCTGGGTGTCTGTGGGGTGGGCTTCCCCACACAGAAAGGCAGTTTGTGTCTCATGGTCAAATTTTCAAAATAAGCGAGATTTCTGTTGACCCTCCAAATGGGTGGCCAACTCATCACGGAGAATTGTCTGTCAACTGAGTAGATTTGTGACAGGGGTGAGTGGTCCTACTTACGGACTGAACCCATGACCTCCTAATCCTATCTCATGTGTAGTGCCTGCTAGACTGTTCAATGGTCATTAGACCTGGGTGAACAATTTGGACAAAAAAATTGAGCCATTCTGGGGATTAGAGATCCAAAGAAACCAAACCCCAGCTCTCAAAGTTACTCTGGGCTTTCAGCTTCCCTGTAATTGTGTATTACAGTGATGTCTTTCCCATGCTACATGTTCATTTTGCCATGGCAGTAAACTTTCATCCTGGCTCGTATAGGCTAAGCTGGGATATGGTAGAAGTCCGTTGTGTGTGAGCAAGAGAAACCGGAGTTTAAGGATTCACTTTGATGGAATAACGCAATGACAATCCAATAAAATTAGGCTCTTTGATTTTTACTAGGATGAAATGCTCAGAAGTTGAATAAAAAATGTAAACGCTGCCTAAAATCTAGAGCTGTTTATTTAAAGTAGTATTGGATAGAAAGTTTTATACTACATTCTATAGAATTATTATTGTTAGTATTTCATTGAAGCTGGTTTAGTCTTTTTTTCAACCTATAAATCCCCCTCCCTTATTCTCTCTCCCTTCACCTTCTGGGGAGGGAGAGGGGATTAGTAGAGAACATCTGTCGTTCGTTTAGTGTCCAGACCAGCCTAAAGCTTGACACCACCGAATATCTCTTAACCTGTTCACAGATCTCTGATAAGAGAAATTCTTCTGCGCAGTTGTTCCGATTCTCAGAAATGCAATGAAACCGAAACACCTCAAGCATACTTTGGCTATCGCTTACTGGGAAACTAGTTTCCTCTGCTGTAATTCTACTCAATACTGCACCAAAACTTGGTTTAGATTTGTTCAGACTGTGCATCCGTGGGAGGCAGTATTTCTAACACTGCTTAAATATATGCTTTTAAACATGACCTTTTTGTATTTAGTTGCAGAGTTTACCCTGTCTCAGATACTAAAAGCTTTAATATAAATATCAAGCATAATCTATTCAAACTCTGTTTCTACACTTTTTACTGTACTTTCCCTCCGTCTGCCCCATGTTTTTGAAGTCAGATGCTGCAACTCCCCTTATTTACAAATCAAAGGAGTACTGATAACTGGACGCTAATTGCACAACTGCTACTGTTCTACTAATGAGGGGGTAGGACACAAGTTCAAGGAGTCAAAATATTTTTGCAGGCCAAGACAGCCTTAACACTGGATCCATGCAGGAACTGACGAAGTCAGAAGCAATGGAAACTCACTCTGAAATTAGGACTAAATAGTCACTTTAACTTCATGTCTCAACTCTGTTTCTCTCCTCCCTCCATGTGTACCTATTTTCAGATTTGACAGTGCTTTACTTCCTTTTCCTGCTATACTTCTACGAAGGATACAAAAGGAACACCTTGGTGTTGAGCCAGTATTGGTTTTGATATACTTGATATATTAAGTTTCACTCTCAATATGAAACCAAAAATTTCTCAAATCCCTCATTCCCCTTCACCTACAGCTATCCCAGAGCATCGTGGTTAATCTAACACGGGCAGTCAGGGAGCCTCAGTATTGAAGATGGCCTGAGGTCTCTGGTCCTTAATAACAGAATCACAGAATCACAGAATGGTTCGGGTTGGAAGGGACCTTAAAGATCACCTAGTTCCAACACCCTGCCATGGGCAGGGACACCTCTCACCAGACCAGGTTGCTCAAAGCCTCATCCAGCCTGACCTTGAACACCTCCAGGGATGGGGCATCCACAACTTCCCTGCGCAACCTGTTCCACTGCCTCACCACCCTCACAGTAAAGAATTTTTTCCTGATAGCCAATCTAAATCTCCCCTCTTTCAGTTTGAGGCCATTGGCCCGTGTCCTATCATTACACTCCCTGATAAAGAGTCCCTCCCCATCCTTCCTATCGGCCCCCTTTAGGTACGGGAAGGCTGCTATAAGGTCTCCCTGGAGCCTTCTTTTCTCCAGGCTGAACAACCCCAACTCTCTCAGTCTGTCTTCATAGGAGAGGTGCTCCAGTCCTTGGATCATCTTCGTGGCCCTCTGCTGAACCTGTTCCAACAGGTCCATGTCCTTCTTGTGTTGAGGACTCCAGAGCTGGACGCAGTACTCCAGGTGGGGTCTTACCAGAGCAGAGTAGAGGGGCATGGAGTCAGTCATCCCCCTCGTATAGGGCGTCTCTCCACTGGACCAAACCCGAGAGGCGCAACAGTCCCGCCTTTTCTGCTATGTGCCTTTTCAGACTGTGGCATAAAGGAAGGGGGGACACTTTTGGGGTTTGGTTTGGGACATAATGTTGGTGAGCAAGGAAGGGTAAGAGCATGGTATAGAAGATACCCACTGATCACATCTGCATTGGGGTATCGCCCGAATTAGAGCTAAGCCCAGGATCACTGGGTAGTGGGCAGCATCCAGAATGGCACTAAATGTGTGGGACAGCAAAACCAGTTATCTTTTTATTGTATCCCCGTGAGGAGGAGAGGGGAATGTATTTCCTTCAGTGCCAGTCATATTCAGTTCAGCAGCTTCTTGTGGAGAAAAACATGCACCAGTGGGAGGGGACATTGAAGAGAGCGGTAGAAATGATCCGAGGTGTCACGCCCGAGAGGAAAAGTTGGATGAGGACTGTTTTGCTCTGCAGAAGACTTATAAAAAATGTAAAAGATGGTGCAAGACCTCTGGGGACAAAATGTCCTCTGTTTCCATAGGGCGTTAAAAAAGATGCACTGACCATTAATTGTTGAAATTTAGGGAAAATTAAGTTAGAGTGTTTTTATAAATAGTACTAAGTATCTGTCAGGTGTGAGAAGTGTGTAGCTGATCCTGCCTCAGGGAAGGTGTGTGGACTACTGTCTCCTTAAGGTCGCTTTCTGTCCTATTTACTCTCTTCTGTTGTTAATACTGTGACTTCCCATCATCATTCAGACAGAAGTGGTTACCACGTTTCTTCCTCACAAGACCCTCTCCGGGGAATGCAGCTCAATCAGTCTCCAGCATTTGTGGTCTTGTAACATCCTAACGAGAGCCTTTCAACGTAAGCATCCAGTGGCCAGCTCTGCACGCTGCTGTGGGTACATATGCCAGTCCAACAGAGTGCTTTGGCACGTGTTTATAGATCCTTATATGCATGTGTTTTGCTGGTACACTTAAAGACAAGCGTGTGCTTTGTTTTGCCTGGACTGGCTTAACACCGTATGCAAAGGCATGTCGCATCATCTGGGTACCCACTGGGAGAAACTAAGAATGCCGGTTGCAGATTTCACATCTTAGAGCATGCCCACGACTATTCTTGGCTATAATCACAACCCTTTTTAACTAACCTCACTTTCTGAGTGGCGGGTTAGTGACATAGGGCTTAATTGTATTTAATTTGTAGGCTTTTAGGAAAATTTAATAGTTTCAAGACTTAATTATAGTCTACGATTATATTGTTAGTAAGTTTTTCTCCTCTGGAATGGTTAAATGTAATTCAGACAGAAAGGTTACACTTCTCTATCAATTTCTATTGCACTTAAGGGTAAAAAGGTTAAAAAAATCAGTGGCAAGAGTGACAGAATTGGGAAAAGAAACAGAGTAAGTATTTGTTAGCAGTGCAGGAAGATTTATCTAAGCCTGTGAGACTGGCAGAAGATGAAAACTAGAGTGTGACTCAGATGTAGCTGTTCAGCCATGCTTAACCTGCCCTGGGTGCTCGCTGACTGATGCTGTGTGTGCTGGCCATCTGCCTATATACCTTATAGATTTCCTATACTTCATTTTTATGTAGCTGTTTTAGTACCAGCTCTGCTAGCTCAGCTGTGAATCCCAAACATTTATTATTGCTTACTCCTTTAAATATGTTCATTCTTTGGATTACATGGCCATAAAGTGACTTATTCGACTTACTTGATTTAGAAAGGGAACTGGAGGAAGAAAGCATGCAAGATGCCCATAGCCAACAGCATCTTCAGTTTGAAGGCAGGAAGAAGCTTAATTGGGGTCAATATACACCATAACAAAAATGCAGGTAAATGCTTGCATAGGTATGATTGCCAGTGTGTGTGTGTGTGATCTTTTGAGAGAAGAGTTTAGAAGGAGAAGTATTTCATCCAGCTGCTTTCACAAGCTTATAGCGATTTGCAAAAAGCCAGGGACACACCCAACACGGGCTACTGGGATAATAACACAGATGCATGATTTTTATGGCTGCCTACCAAATTTAGAAACTCCCTCTGGAAAAACAACTCAAAATGGCTTTTGCTAATCCTTCTGAACACCTGGAATAAGCTCAACAAGCTGGGGAACTAGAAAAGTTACTGTGTGGTTTACCATGGCTCTTACATCACTCGAAATTAAAATTTTGAAATAAGCAGCTGAAAGAAACCTTAGAAAGTCATGGATAGCTCTGTTGGGTGTTACATTGTTTTGCGCCAGTGTTGACAGTTCAGATTATAAAACGCAGTGTTTCTGTTCACAGAAAGCCCACATGCTGAACAGAATAAAGTTTTGAATGTTTGGAAATCTGCATAGGAGATATATTTTTTTATATTTTACAGTTTCTGGGGGGTTCCCTCCTTTTTTTTTTTACCTTCAAGGCTTTCTCAGATTGCAGCTATTTTATCGTGTTGTTCACGTTCTGGGAACAGATCTGAAGATCTGATGCATCTTGTAGTGTATTCACAACCGAACCCTCTTTTGTTCTCTTACTAACCCGAATAACCTCACGTACACAAACTGTCCTGCAACTTGAATGAGATAATCCATGTAAGGAAGTTAAGCATAAGTTACCTATCTGATGGATCAGAATTTTCCGTTGCATGATTACCAAGAACCAATGGGAGTTTTGCCGGGTGCAAGGAATACAGACCTGCTCCATAAAAACGGCAAGCAGTTTTGCTTACAGTTAGCTGTGGTGGTGCAGAAAGGCTGCAAATAATTTTGTCACTGGGAAATAAATGTTGCCAAATAGACACAGAAGAGAAAAGGCAAGATTAGTTAATGCACTAATAGGCTACTAAAAAAAATTTTTTTTTAACAAGGGCAATTCAGGTATTTGTTTAAAAATACGCTGCATTTTTTAATTATTTTATTTTTAGACAAATATTTATTAAAAGTATTAAAAACTACCAACTGCAGGGTTTCTGCACTCTGTATTTCTTAGGTATCCACCTCAGCGCAAAGCTTCTACATCTTTGATTAATTTTGGGATCTGGTGTTCACTATGAAGCCTCTATGCAAGGATGTATTCCGATACATTTACTTAGGCTGACGTGCAGCTTAATAGCAAATTTCCCACTGAAGCAAATAGGACTACATGACCGGGAAAGCATGAAGGGTGTCAACTATGCACCTAGCATATTGAAATCTGTGATTGATCTCTGGTATTTAATATTTTGGTCCTTAAATCAAGGCTTTGCAAAATCTCACCTGAGCTGTGCGGGCTGAAGGGGACTTTCAGGGCACCTCTGTTTGAGGAGCATGCCCATGTCGCAGCCAGCCTGGTGAGCTCATTTAAAGCTACCTGTCTAGCCATAGCACAACCTCCTGGTTGCCAAACCTGTCCCAGGAACAGGACAAGTACCCAGGCAATCAGCCCGTGCCCATCTCAGGTCTATGGTGGTTACATTGCACCTTCTGACAGGTCGCCCAAAGCTAGTCTGGATGTGTCTGCATGAGGCTGAGCTCGTGACTGGGTGATGGTGCAGAAGTACCCTGGTCTGAGAGGCGGGCTGGTTGTGCAACTACTCCGCAGCTCCAACACCAAGGCCAGGAGGGAGGCTGTATCTGCCATGTCACCTAAAACTGAACAGATGCTGCTCTGCTGCTTCCATTAGCTTGTGCCTGTGTAATTTTCTGTGGACTCTCTTTCTGGTTGTTCCGACCTGCCGCTGAGTAATGTGACATGGCATTCTGCTCACTGGTAGCAACATGACGGTACTATCCACAGAATGGGTGTGGGTCTCTAAATCAATAGAAAAATGTTAGAGAAGACAAAATATCTTGATTTCAAAAGTAGATCACCTGGGAGAAACTGTGACATAATTAGTTGCTCCGAAAAAGGGCAAAGAATAGCTGCCTTCACACCAAACCTGGAGAGGTCAATGGTTTCTGCTTCTGGGACTTCGTGTTTCTTTCCCAGTTTTTCCCACATCTTGGAAACAATGCAAGTGAGGTCACTATAAATGAGTGTACACCAACTCGTGTAATTTGAGGGAAAGGTGAAAGCGGGCCATTGAGGAAGAAAACACCTGGGGCTCAAGGCTGTGCAACCAATTTGGGAGTATGTCAAGGAGACAATGAACCGCCTGGTACACTTGGGCACTGACAAGGATGCGCCCAGATGTCACACTCACTTCCTTACCTCCTGCACGTCTGCTCAGGAGAGGCTGTCCTTCCCCTGGTGATGTGTCATCCCAAAGCTTCATCAATTGTAGAGAAAAATCAAGAGAAGACCTTACGGTCTTCATCCTCTGTGTTGGCAGACAGCAGTCTTGCCTTAAGCAGGACAATTAGAACAGATGGGAACAACAAATGCTGCCGCTGGTTTGGGCAATGCACCCATTCCAGCTGTAGAATCAGGCCAGTAAGTAAACCTGACAGCATCAAGCCTATGGGTTTTTTGGTTTCAATTCTGTTTGCGGATGCAAACATTTTTTTTGCCAAGAAAGGTTGGACCAGACGACCCTTGAGGTTCCTTCCAACCTGGTATTCTATGATACTATGATGATTCTATGTTATTTAATTTCACATCCTGATATCTCATGGCCTTAGCAGATTTACCACCACGAAAAATGTGGTGAGGAAACAAAAAATAAATCATGACTCAGAGTATATTGGTGTATTCAGTGTATAAAAATGCAATGTCACTGACAAAGTAAATTTATTTTTTTTCTCTTCTGCTGCTAAGCCAAGACCAGTCAGACAGCTTGATTTGTGGTCATATATCTGTGCACAAATAGCAACCTCCAGTGGTCATTTAGTCCAAATTGCACATTGTGTGTGTGGGGTCAATATGGCCTCTCCACCTTCCTCGCTTAAAAGGACATCTGAGACTACTTTTTATGGCTTTTCAGGGGTAGCTTAAAGCCACATACATGCTTTCATCCTCACGATTAACAGCCACTGCAGTGTAGTCTTAAAATTAACACAAAAGACTAAATTTTCCAACATAATGGCTCATTAGTAAACTTTCTGAATTTTTTCTCATTGACTGCTCAGATCTGGGTAACAAAAATTAGTTCCTACCTGAACCACCATAGCAGTAAAGCCAGATGATTTCCTTTTGGGAAGCAGGTATCTTCCTTTCCTGCGGACCCACTATTACATGCTTTCCTCTTTCAATTTTTGTACCATATCCATGGAAGCCCCATGCATGCAAAGCCAAAAGATTAACATATATCATATACTTAAATGAAAAATATAACAAAGGATGTATTTTAAAATAGATGCCACCAACAGTCCACCTTTAAGTCTTTAAACCCACAAATGCATACCTCCTATTAACTGAAAGACATTGTACAGCAAGCTAACCAAGGAACATATACATCTGTGCACGAGAACTGTTCTACTATAGTTTCAGAGCCACACCATGACTGTGACACACTTTCATCAGATCTCACAAGTTTAGCAGGTCTTGCCAAATCTTGGAGTTTGCCTGAAGGACTTAACCTTTCTCTTCCCTTTTTAACCTTTACACAGGGGAGAGCAGTCTGCTAAACTTTGGACAAAGCCAAAATGTACACTCCAGCTATGGCTATTTAAGGCTTGGAATAAAGTTTGGAAAATGCCCACATAGAATCATAGAATGGTTAGAGTTGGAAGGGATTTTGGAAGCCATCTAGTTCCAATCCCCCCGCCATGGGCAGGGACACCTCCCACTAGACGAGGTTGCTCAAAGCCTCATCCAGCCTGGCCTTGAACACTTCCAGGGACTGGGGCATCCACAGCTTCTCTGGGAAACCTGTTCCAGTGTCTCACCACCCCCAGAGTAAAGAATTTCTTACTAATATCTAATCTAAATCTCCCCTCTTTCAGTTTAAAACTGTTCCCCCTTGTCCTATTGCTCCACTCCCTGATAAAGAGTCCCTCCCCATCTCTCCTGTAGGACCCCTTTAGGTACTGGAAGGCCGCTATAAGGTCTCCCTGGAGCCTTCTCTTCCCCAGGCTGAACAACCCCAACTCTCTCAGCCTGTCTTCAGAGGAGTGGTGCTCCAGCCCCCTGATCATCTTTGTGGCCCTCCTCTGGACCCGTTCCAACAGGTCCATGTCCTTCTTATGTTGGGGACTGCAAAGCTGGATGCAGTACTCCAGGTGGGGTCTCACGAGAGCAGAGGAGAGGGGGAGAATCACCTCCCTCCACCTGCTGGCCGCGCTTCTTTTGATGCAGCCCAGGATGCAGTTGGCTTTCTGGGCTGTGCGCGCACATTGCTGGCTCACGTTGAGCTTCTCATCCACCAACACCCCCAAGTCCTTCTCCTCAGGGCTGCTCTCAATCCATTCTCCGCCCGACCTGTATTTGTGCTTGGGATTGCGTGACCCAGGTGCAGGACCTTGCACTTGGTGCATCTATGCATATGCCATGGAGAGAGTTTATTCATTCTTATTTGATATATGAAAAACATAACAAAAGCATGCATTTTACAACTTTAAGTGTGAAATATTTATTTCTCGTTAATATTGAATTGTTTTTGTGTAGACGTCAAAAATCTGCGGCTTATCTCTTCCAGCCATTTTGGCATTTCAAAGTTGTATTCCCCCACAGGGGAACTGCAGTATCCCACCACAGTTATTCTGCAAGGTCATTTTCCTTTCCACTATGGTGGATCACTGTTCAGCAAACAACTCTGTAACTTTCTGTTAGATATCAGCATGACTCTTTCTAGTGCTAAAGGAAAACAGAAATGGGGTCGAAGACAAATAATAGTGCTAGACATCAATACCAGCTGCAAGTGCTCAGCAAGCGTTTTGGCATTCAGGAATGGACATCTTTGTTACTCATGGTGGAAGTTGCTTGGTACTTTGCAGGGCATAACAGAGGTATGCTGTAGAACTGAAATGGTAGGTCCTGCTAACAGTGTTTATATAGCCATAAGAAAAAAATTATATGAAACATAAGTGTTTCAGTTTGATTTCTAAATTTGATAAAGTCCTGGGTTTTCAAAAGGAATCGAATAATTTTATATCAACACCATTTTTCATTAAACTTACTCAACTGAGTTCAGTTACGCCACGTGTCACCACCTTCATCACTGGCAAGCCCAAAGCAGGAATATTCCAGCCTTTCACAAATTGCCCCATGCATGCCAGGAGAGCTGTTGCCTTCCTGCAGCTTCCAACACACGCCACAGCTTGCTAAAGCCTATCACTTTACCCTGGTTTAGCAAACCAAACGCTTCTTGAAACCCAAATTGCTTTGGAATCAATGTTTCCCACACTTCAGATATTTTAACATCCTATTTTACTTTTATTGATTTTTATATATACAAGATGTGAATGTTTTCCACCATACAGAAAGATGCCACTAGATTAATGTGAGTGGAGACGAGAAAGAAAAGGCTTGCTATATAGTACTTTGCCATGCAAATTCAGAATGCCTGCTGTAAGACAGTAAATGTCCAGTGTAAATGTAGATGTCCAATTTGCCAGTGTGCTTTATACAATAGGACATGAGCGGCATGTGGGGCATTTCTGTTTTCCATGAGTCTTCCCTTGGTGTAAAAAATTTCAGTATAGGTAAACTAGAGATGTAACAGGTCTTCAAGATATCCTGCTGTTACATATCAAGTCTTGCCTCACTTAAATATTAATAAAAATTATTGCAGTGGATCAGTCATACACTAAGTAAGATATGGGTCAACTTACAATCATATTGGATTGCCATTTTTTGGGATAATTCTCAGGAGACATCATGCCAGAAATACTCCTGAGTCATAGATGCTTTTGCTTTCTCTTGCTCTGGCATGAGCAGTAAGGATTAGTGCAAGGCCGATACCAAGCACTGATGGGGAGTGACAACTGGTGAGTAGGAGAGACAAATTTTGTCTCTAACCACTCCCAGCCCTCCTACCCTGCTGTAATGATATTCAAATGAGGCTCCTGGGCATTCAGATGGCGCTTCTTGCATTAAGAATCATAGAATCATAGAATGGTTTGGGTTGGAAGGGACCTGAAAGATCACCTAGTTCCAACCCCCCTGCCCTGGGCAGGGACACCTCCCACTGGACCAGGCTGCTCAAAGCCTCATCCAGCCTGGCCTTGAACACTTCCAGGGATGAGGCATCCACAACTTCCCTGCGCAACCTGTTCCAGTGTCTCACCACCCCCAGAGTAAAGAATTTCTTCCTAATATCTAATCTAAATCTCCCCTCTTTCAGTTTAAAACCATTACCCCTTGTCCTATTGCTCGACTCCCTGATAAAGAGTCCCTCCCCATCTCTCCTGCAGGCCAAAGCGAGTACCACCCCCCAGCTATCCTACAATTTGGTCTCAGGACCACTGGTAATCCTATGGTTTTGTGCAGCAACCAAAAGGACAGTGCAAGCTACAAATCCTTCTTGTAGAGGAGGGCGCTCTGCTGACTCACGGGGCTTTTACCATCTCCATTTTGGGTCATAATGTTCACACCTGCACTGCTGATTCTGGTACTCGGTGTAAGCTTTTCTTTGGTATACACTACAGAACTAGTGGGGTAAATGCCACACCAGCAGGGATCGTATAAAAGGGTCATCTCCATGGACACAAAACCAAGGACACCCCTTGGTCAGAGCCTGTGCTGGCTACTGTGGTGCAGCCTGTGAGTGTAGGTCCTAGGGACAGCATGCAGGACACTGCCACACCGGCGCTGTGACCGGGGGACACCTCTCCGCTAGGCAATGTCTCCCCTGCTTCCTCCTGAAGCTTAATCATTTGCTGCCAGCTTCATAGCAGCTGTCCTGTGCCTCCCAGCTGGCAGGAAGGGGAGGGTGTGAATCCAAAGCTTTGCTGATGTTCCTCCCATCACTACTGCGTACAGGGATGGGTCCTTGTTCCCACTCCTCTCTAAAGCAGGCGTTTAGCCTGAGGCACGCTCTGCCCTTGTGTGAATCATCCCTCAAGCTTACCTATCCCACCACTTTCATTCTTGACCATGCCAGCAATCGCACTATATAATCTAACAGGCTCTTTTTTGGGAGGTGACCTCCTCAGAGAAATCTATGCCTTTCTTTTTTTGGGAGCAAACATGTTGCTGTCTCTGGCCCCCAGGTCCGAAGGCTCGGCTTGGAGCTCCAGCAGAGCCAAGCGCACCACAGGACAGTACCACGCAGCCCTCTTTGATTTCCATTTCAATAACACATGCGCCGAACAATGATTTCCCAAAGCCAGCGGTGGAAAACAAAATTGAAAGCCTAAACATATGCAGATGGCATTCAGAGCCCGGGACGCTCCTGCCAATTTCTGCAACGGATGCACACTCAAAATATTTACTTAGGAATTCTTAATTAAGTAAACCATTCAGTAGTGGTGTAGTGTTTCAGATGAGTCGCAGTGTCACCACAAAATATCTCGGTGGTTCCTTCTAAACAAAGAATCCATTATGGGGATTTTTATCAGAGACGGTGGGGTAAGTTTTCGGTACAGTGCGCCGAGGTTTAAGCCGTGCATCTCCTCTGCTGTTAATGGGATTCGTGTGGCTAAATCCCCTCATTCCTTGCTGAAAGTGAACCCCCTGCCCAACAGCAGCTTCAGGTGAATATCGAGTAGCAGGGTTAGGGGTGAGATCACGGTGACCCTACGGGCGCCTATTCAAAGGGCTTGCAGTGAGGCTGGCTCGGCGGCTCGGGAGGAAATGTGCACTGTGCTGCTGTGCAGCCAGGAATACAAATGAGCGAGGGTGTCGGAGGAGAAGGTATAGCTCCCGAAGCCACCCTTGGCCTGCAACAAAACGTTATTTGCTCAGGGAGAAAGGATTGATAGAGAAGAATTTTTTAGGGCAAATATTATTTATTTTTTTTTAAATAAAAAAGGTTAAAATCAACTAGGTTAAGTGCTTCATCTGTATGAAATGTGTTGCTGGTTTAGTCTCTCTGTTTTACATCTCCTTTTGTTATATATTTGTCGGAACCGAATTTTAAACTCTTTGGAGAAAACACAGTACGCATCTGTGCCTGTAGCTGGGGAACAACTCTGAAGACTGGTTAGTTACTGCTGTTCATCTATACATAGCCAGTTCTATTTCATCATTTTGGTAAAAATTCAGATTCTTCTAACAATAGTAAAAATTAGGATTTTCCTCATGTAGCACATGTGGTTGTACAACTGTCGTTTATATGGATTTATATTATATTTATATATTTTCCACTTGTGGAAAGACTCTAAGACTCCCTATAAACTACAGTTCAAGTGATGACCTTCCTATATGTGAAATTCATCTGAAGTTGCAAGAACATAATAACATTTGAAATCAATGAAATGACTAATGTGCTGAAGTTAAGCAAACGCCTATATTTACAAATATAGAGACTCAAGAAAGCAAATTATGAATGAGGAGAATATTTTTCTTCTGTCAAACAACACTGCATTAAATTTTATGTTCTTAAAACTCAAATGATTTTAGGCCTCAGTGTTTAATTTCTGAAGTGTTTTCAAAGACTTTTATGAATTTCTTGGAATATATAATAGTTTTCATGGTTGTGATCTTTCAATTTTTCCTCATAACTCTGTGAAAAGGAAAGCTGTAGTTGTTTAGGTACCAGGGAGAAGACACAGCCATAATAGGAAATACATTTTGGGTGAGAATTTTCATTTTTTGCAACAGTAGTCATCTGTCTTTGAGTAATTAAACAAGCATTATTTCAGAAAAGAAGCTGAAACTTGTCTCCCGCTGCCATGAACTTTTGCTTGTCTTCACTGCCGTCATAGTTATTCTTTCAGAGAATGAAAAACTTGACATTTCAGGATTCTGATGCAGAAACCAAGCCTTCCAAAACATCACTCCTCAGGTTTAGTTTGATGTAAGTTTGAACCGCAAGGTCCTATCCAAGCCCAGATTTAGATAATCTTTTTTTTTTTTTGTCTTTGAATGTAACTCTGTTTATAACTACTGCTCCATTTCAGTGCTGGTGTTCCCTTGGATTAATGACTAAGTGACGAAGAAAGATAAAGATTCTCCATATGCCAGCCACTACCATTAATTGCTTAGGAAATGTGACATTATTCCAGTAACGCTGTTTAGTTGGATAGCTCATTTGGATGATGTTTAATTGGATAACCCATGTGGATGACCCAACAAAAAACTCCCAAGTGTGCATGGCTGTGGTGGCGTGGGATGGTTATAATTACCATAAACTGCACCAGGAATCTTAACAAAATGCTGCACTCAGGATTTCCTTGTGATAAGACTCAAGGGCGTTTGCACCGCAGAGAAAGATTAGATGGGAGAAGATGCCAAAATGTGGCGCGGGGGGATCTGCCTTTTGACAGTTATAAAGCAAAACATTCTCCATCTAGCAAAAAAAAATGTAGCCTTCAACCTGCCAAGGGGCAGGAGCACGGCACAACCCTCCTGAATGTGTGACGGACGCACAAACTGAGGGAAGCCGCAAGACATAGCAGAGAGGAAGCTTGAAATGCTGTTGGGTGCATTTCTTTAATATAAATAAAGTTTTCCAAAACCTCAGTTTCATGACTCAGCATTTCTTTTGGCACTGAAATTAGAGTAACAATTTAAAAGTAGGCTAAACAATTCTGAGGGAATATGCTGGTAAGTTCAGGCCAGAAAGGGGGAAGACCCTGGAAGTAATAATAACAAAACTAAGACCCCCTCCACCCCCAATAATTGCAGTTTAATTCTTTTAATGAGGAATGCCTTAAAGCACTTTACAAACACGTAATAATTATTGTATCCTCACAATACCTTCTGAGGCAGATATGATCATGCTTATTTTCTCGATGAATAAACTGACCCACTGTATTAAAATACTTTGACCAAGGCCTTCTCCAAAAACAATGGGAGTCCAATGAATACACTCTTTAATCTAATTGTGAGACAGTAGCAATGTGTACGGAGGAAGCAACTAAACTGAAAATTATACGTGGGGTAGATACTTCGTTTTAAAAGTCGTAAGTTTTTGCTGCTCAACTTGAGAAAATAGTGGAAACTGTGGGTGCTCAGTACTTTAAAAAAAAAAATGTCAGAAAGTTATCTTACAGCTTTTATCAGTATTTTTCATTTATTTTTTTTTTAATATTTATATCATATACAAATAATTTTTATATATAATTTTTGTCAGTAAGTTGGCCGCCTCAGTAAGACAATGACCGTTGGCCAGCCAGGGGACCAGAACTGCGTGTCTTGTGCATGTGTGTTGAGCATCAACTTAAATTTTGAATGCTTGTGTGCTTGTCTGTTTCTTAGGACCCAACCCCAGATTCCTTTAGGACTAGGTTTTCCTAGAAAGGTTGGTGTCTGAAGCAGCTCCTGCTGCAAGGGAAATGGGTTACCAGATAGGGAGGTCTTGCAGAATGCTTGGGCACCTGCTCTGTCCCAGAGAACTGGGAAAGCCAGGTGGAAAGGATGGGGTAAGGACGCGACACAGCCTGAGAGGCACCCGGAGAACCACTGTTCTCCGGTGTTCTCAACCAGGTCTTGCTGCCAGGGAGCCCTGGCTGTTGCTCTGCTCTGAAGAACGGCTGTAGAAGTTCACCCTTTCCTCAGCTGACTTGCTGCCTGCATGTCACGGCAGAGAGCGAGTCGCCAACCTGGGTTGCCTTCAGCCTCCCTTAGGAAGAAGAACTGGGACTAAGCTGTAATGACAGAGTCCCCTGCCCCCCCGGCATCTTCAGGTTACACACTCTGTACAAGATACCTGTCCCTTGTCATAACTTTGAAACCATGGAAGGGCCAGACCTGGATCCTAACGTGATTTGGGAAAGGGTCGTGGCATTTTAGAATCATCAAAGAGTATGGTTCTGAATACAACAGTTTCCTATAAAGGAAAAATACTTTTCTTTGTCTTTTACTGCAACATTCTCAGAATGTACCCCCTACTTGATGTGGAAAGTCGCTGAAGTCAGAGAGATAAAAGCTCCATGAGCTACGAAACAAAACAACACTTTTTCTTTTCAGTATTAGGAAGATTTTTAAAAAATTAAATATTGATACTTTCCCCTGTGATTTTCATTAACTTTTGAAACTATAAGTTAATATATAAAGCACCATTGTAAAGGTCAGAGAATCTTACTATCTCTACATCAACCTCATAATGTTTTTTTTGAAGATTATCATGTCTCCTGGAAAGTCCTAATTTAAAGACATCATAATTTAAATATTTTATTCAGTTGTTTAAGTGAGCCAGAAACAAAAACCTTAGCTCAAAACCTGCATGACTCTTGGGGACTCGCTGGTTCCAACTGATGCCCCAGCTTTGTGCTCAGTACCCAGAGGAACATGAATTAAAGCTACAGGTCTGAGCGCTCCTGCTTCAAACACCGTGAGTGGTCAGAGCTGCAACTACACTTTGTTCTTATTTTTGTTTAATAGGTAGCACCACATGGCAGGCATGCTCTGTGTTTGCAATACCTTGTCTCTATATCCATAACACCCCTTCTCCCGCCCCAAGCGTAAATAAAAAAACAGAATTGGAGAATTTCTCATGGATTGTTAACTTTGGAAAAGGTGCACAAATACCTTTTAAAGGCAGAGTGAATCATCATGGAATTTCCAATCCACAGTAAAAGTGGTATTTCATTTTGGCCAGGGAAGAGTTCTCCGTTTCACCCTTTTTACTCTGGCTTTACTATAGTTTATTGAAATGGCAAAATGAAACACTCTGATTTCGTTGAAATGCAACTTTTATGTAATTTTGCGGTTACCTTTGAGATCAAGTTGATAAATTTCTATAAAATTCTTCTACTTTGTTTTTCAAAAAGAGCATTTCCAGTGGGAAATTTTTAACACTAAGAAGAAAGGCTTAACTCAGTGTTCCAGATGGAAAGGAAGGTAATGGGGAAGTTAGTCTGTATCCTGTTACTAACCTATTTATATATTGTGATTTCTGTTACTGTGAAACTCCACTTAAACCCAAGATGCTGCAGCATGATCCGGGCAAGCGTCTTTACGTTACAGAGGCGGTCAACAACAGCATTTGATGGGAAAATGAAATTACCCGCATGATCCAATACCAGGCTGGGACAAGCGAAAGAGGGGAGAGACAGAGGAGAGTGGAGATGTTTGCTTGCAGATGCCAAGAAGCAGTGATGCTCTCGGCACTCCGGTTTGCCAGCTGAGCAGTGGGACAGCTGGATGGGTAGCGTGGCAGGGGCTTTTCCAGGCTTTGGTTGCATAGATATCTCAGGGTCCATCACACCATGCTGAACCAGACCTGTTTTGCTAACGTAGATATAGTGCTCTCTTGGCTCCAGAGCCAGGTGAAGCATCCCGGCATGGGCCTGGCTGGTGCTTGGTAGATGCGACCTGAGGTATTGCTGAATGTGTACATGTGTTGTCTTATTTTTTTCAAAATATTACGACTCAGAATGTAGCCTGTAAAGATGTTGAAAAATGAGCCTGTAAAGATGTTGAAAAGTGAGCTGAAAAATGAAAAATAAATACTCTAAAGTGAAAACATATGGCAGGTGCAAGTTATATGCAAACTTTATAATGAATTCTGAAAATATACTTGAAGAAAGAGAACTACAAGTGTTTCTAGTCTGGATGACATATATTAAGGATCACTCCTATGTGCTCCATGATATTCGCCAGGTCTAAAAGCACAGTTATCCTGGTGAACTTTCATTAATCACTCAATATGTTATTATGGGCAAGAGGGTTAGTAGAGTCAAGTCATTCTCTAAATTGTGCTTAACGGTTTCAAATGAGGGATGGATGAACTGGCTGCAGTAACTAAAACGCTGAGCCTGACTCTACGTAAGCCATTCAAAGCAGACATGAGTTTCAGAGATTCACGGACAATCAATTATCACTATTTTTTGCTTTTAAATATGTCTTGCTTTACACATCTCATCAGCTGGTGGCTCTGTGTAGGACTGGAAGCAAAAGTGCCAAAATTCTATTTCTTTGTTATTTCTGGCACAAATCAGATCAGGAATTACTGCAAGATTTCCAACCTCTTTTGCCAGACCAGAGAGGTTGGGATAAGTTGGCATAATTATAGGAACCCAACTTGCAACTCTTCCCCTTTTGCCCAGCACCTTGCCTACCACACGGCAGCACACGGCAAAAGCCATCAATGACCTCACTTTGGTTATAACATGTCTTTCTGCTTTTTTTCTTCAGAGCTTTGTCATCCGTGGTGGCTTTAGGAGCTAATATCATCTGCAACAAAATCCCAGGCCTGGCCCCTCGGCAGCGAGCGATCTGCCAGAGCCGCCCTGATGCCATCATTGTGATCGGGGAAGGGGCACAAATGGGAATCAATGAGTGCCAGTACCAGTTTCGGTATGGGAGGTGGAACTGCTCTGCACTGGGAGAGAAAACAGTCTTTGGACAAGAGCTTCGAGTAGGTAAGGGTGTCTCTAATATGATGTCGAAGTGATATGTTGGGGATGGTTTTCTTTTCACTTTCTGACTGCAGTCCTGCAAAGAATTTTGCCCCTGGTATTTGCCTACTGGAGTACAGCAGTGATGCTCACAGAACAACTGTGGTCTGTGTTTTCACTCACTGAAAAGTAACTGTCAAGAGACAGGAGATCTCTAGTGATCTCTAGATGAAGTCATTCATATCTGTGCAACTTCACACCCAGCGATGACCCAGATGCCTGCACAGGCATCCAAGGACACAGTTATCACACCCTGTGAAAAAATATTTTCAATTGTTGTCCTGTTAGAGGTTTCCATGATAACTGTGGTGCATATTATGGACAATCAAAAGGGAACTAAAATTAGCTCCAAAAAAATCCCTCTGCAGACTTCCAAAAGCTTAAGTAATGGGATAATCCCAATTAACTGATGGAAGTACAGTGCATATGACACTGGTCTTCCAATATATGGCAGTGATACATATCCGTTTTAGTGTTGCTATCATACTGTAAAGAAAATACTGCAAGCGATTTGAGGCAGGAAACCTATTCAAAGAAAATAATACAAGACCTTGGCCCGACAAACTGTTAGCTGGCAAAAGTTAAATTGATCACTTTCCATTTACCCTGTGTTTGATATTATTTCATAGGAGAGGTTACGCAAATTTTTTCCAGCACTGAGATCATTATTTTCCTCATCACCCAGCTGAGTATCCTTAGCTTATTCTTGACCTTTCCTCTCTCCCTCAAGGGCTGCCCACTTACCATCCTCCGTACTGTCTACTGCTAAGTGTTGGGATAACATTTCGTAATGTGTGGCTCTCCCAAGGGCACTCAGAGTGATACCATCCAGTTTCTCAGTGGAGTTGTACCCTGTTCTTCTTGTTTCCAGTTCTTCTTTGGGTGACACCTCTTTCTTTAATTCAGTGGTGCGTGTTGTGCCTCCACACAACTGAGTGTGGCCAGATATAAGATCTCATTAAAGCTATGTAAAAAAAAGGCATAACATTTCATCCCATCTGTGCAAAAAGGAAACGACTTACATGGTGCTTTGGCTGTTACTGGAGATCAAGGCTTTGGTTTTTTTTCCAACAACATTCTGAAATGAATGCCAAAACCTGAGCTACGCTTAAGTCAACGATGGAACTGACTATTTTTTTAAAGAACGTGCAAGTCTGAGAGTCTGGCTTAGGTCTGGGCTTTTTAAGGGCACAGTGGTCCAGCTGTAAAATGTTGTAATTGAATAAATCCATTGGCATCAGGGGAACTGACTTACACCCACAGAGAATCTGCCATATTCTGTGAGCCGAAAATATACTGAAAAGCTGGTAGTGAGGAATTTGCTCATCAGTGTCTCTTCCCACATTTGTCCTAAGATATTTCTAATTGTGTTCAGATAACACTTCTTGCCTAACTTTTCTTCCCTAAAAATAATGTTAAATGGAAGGCATTAAACATTCTCAAGACAACATACACAGGAGATAACCTAACATTTGACTTTTACCTTCAACTTCAAATGAACCAGAAAAACACCTAGTCACTTGTCTTGACTATTAGAAGCACGGGTCTGGTCCTCCTTGGTTGGTCTTATGCTTTTTTGCCTTAAGTTTATGTCCAAAATGATGTTACTGCCAGAAGAAATACAGCTACCAAGCATGCCCCCCTTGTACTTCTCCATGCTACGTTGTCTTGATCTGCCAAAGCCTGCAGGCATGCTCTGACCCTGAGACAAGTAAGTCCTCTTAACTTCCGTGAGATCACTTACATGCTTGAAGAGGCACACTCTGAAGGGTTGTAGCAGAGTTGGTGTCATCACTAAGCTTCCTGGTGAAAAGGCTTTCACCACTTCTGCTCGCCTCTTCAAGCTGAGAATCTTGTAGCACCTCATTAGCTCTGTCCTGGTACTCATGAGCAATAATCCTCTTCACCAGAGAGACTTCTTTTATCCTCAGAAAACCTGCAAGTGAGAGCAGTCCAAATGCCTAAAGAGGACTACAAGTTGTGCCTGTGCTTTCATTCTGAACATTTCTATACAAAATAAGAGCTACAGGGAACAAAAATTGTTAGCATCAGGATGGACCAGCTATCAGGTTGGTCAGACTACACAAAGTTCGAAAAACCCAGGGTTTTCTTGAGCCACCGTTCAGGCCATATTTGCCAAAATATTCACCAGATTCTTGACCTCTTCACTGAAGCTGGGTGGTTTCTTGCAACTCTGAAATGGCTGATGTGGAATTTGGTGGGTTCTTTTATGGCTTAACCCAAACACAGACAAAACTTGGCAGTTGCAGCTGAGTTCTGCTTTGACATTTGTTGGGTGTGAAACCACACAAACTGTAACGGATGGAGAAGGTTTACATGACCCCTGCCAGCTCAGCCAGATGAGTTCCATGCAGGTCTATAAAGGATCCCATAATCCACATGTCTTTATTTGTTTTATTAGTGAAGTAGCACCCAGAGATGATGTGGTCAGTATCTAGGAAAAGGACAGGGTTTAGGAAGTGGTGTTATTACACTAGCGAGGGGGGAAAAAGTCAAAAAAGGACAAAGCTCGAAAAAGAAAATGACTTAAAGGTACAAAACACTTGTAAGCATAAATATTCACATGTGTAACAAAGCACATCCGTGTCTGACACACACAGAAACACTAAACCAGACATTTGGTTCTGCCTGAACAGACTGAAAAAAGGATGAAGACTAAAAAAGACAGGCATGTTTTTCACTTCCCCTCAAAGGAAAGATCATCTAGCATCCTCCTAGAACTGCCTAGTGAGCAAATGAACAATGAAGGCAAGTTATTCAGGTCATAGGGTGGAGAGGTCGAGTAAGCTACAATAGCGTGATATTAATCGCTCTCTATCGGTATGGGAAAGAGAGGGCCTGATCTTTAGCCACTGGGCCAAGGCTTTACCACTAGCACTGACAAGTGCAGGTTTGTGGTTATTCTCACTCGTATTCTGATGCGACACTTCCCTCCCTCCATTCAAAGCAAACCCCCAGACTCACCCAACATGAGGTTTCTCCAACAGCTGTGCATCTGTGGATACCACCACCTCTTGGGCGCCATTATGCTCCAACTGTGCATGCCTTCTAGTCACAACCAAGCAGAATCCAGAAGGCATGACACAGGAGCAAATGTCCACTCTGGTGACTTCTGGGAATCCTCCTATGCCAGGGGAACCGCCAGTAAGTTAACTAAGCTGCATCAGTGCTGAGCTATTTTTTCCAAAGAGGTACTTCAGTGAGTGAGGTCTGTACTACCTGTGTAGTACACGGGAGTCTGTATTAAAAACAATTGAAATAGTTCAGAGGACAGAATAACAACTGTAGAAATTATATTAGGCATGGGGCATTCATGTTGGTGTGAAAGATTTATAGCAGCTAGAGATAAAAAGTGACAGAGAGATCCAAATTAGTGGCATGAACAAAGGATGTAGAATGGGATGAATTAGCCAAGCATTGTGTATAGATTTTTTTGGATGTATTTATAACTGGGAACTTTTCCATAGTCATGCCATCCCCAAAGAAAAGTCACTACTACACTCATTTTACTCATCCTGTCCCTCTACATACTTGTATTTGTCACCTTCCTGCACCCATCCCCAGCTTCTCACATAAAGTCTTCTTTTTCACTCTCCACTTATTCCTCTTGCTGTAAGATTCTTTAACAATTACCTCCTTAAAGACTACCTCTTTAACAAACGGATTCACAAATTAATTGGTCAACGATATACCAATTTTCAGTATGGATAACCACTGATAAAAGATAATTGTCCTTTGAATTTTTTGAAGGCAAAGACCCTGATCTGGAAGAGTATAGCCTATCAGGTTATTGACGCAAAAGAGCTCCAGCAATAAGGACTGGCCTCTATTACCCCAAATGTTGGTTGGAGCAATCTATCATGTAGGTACCTCTAAAGTTACATCTGTAGATGTCTCTTTTGTCAGACTCATGATATGGTAGTATTCATTTGGCTGTGTCATTGATACAGTGATTTGGCAAATCATTGAACTGGTCACCCGGCAGGGAAGAATCAATAAATGGGCAAACTCCAGGGGAGTTCCGAAGTGTTTTAAAAAGATCTCTGACCTTTTGTATTGATCT
Source organism: Dromas ardeola (assembly GCA_013398915.1). Taxonomy (NCBI): domain Eukaryota; kingdom Metazoa; phylum Chordata; class Aves; order Charadriiformes; family Dromadidae; genus Dromas; species Dromas ardeola. The sequence continues at coordinate 608,258 of VYZM01011581.1, read as the reverse complement.
GTAGATTTCTGGCATGTTGAAAGGATGCATCTGAAGTGAGGTTAAAGCCCTGTTTACCACGGGAGGTTTAGGAGAAGAACAACATCTTAAGAAGCTTTCTATTGCCATGCCTTCGCTCAACTTTTGGTCCACTTTCCAGGCAGAAAAGGGGAGGGATAGGAGAGTAGCTACAGTTTTAAAGACTATCAAGATCTGTGCATGCATTTTATTAACTCACAGGCGAAGAAGACTTTACAAGTTGTTTTGAGAAACACAGTCAGAAAATGAAGTTGAATGTCATGGTTATATACAGGCATGCACTCATACATATGCACACATAAACTGCTTAAGAAGACAGCATTATTTCAAACAGAAGATTAAGAAAGGGAGGGGAACGTCTTCTGAAGGAAAGATACTTATAAAAAAAGTGATTCTTTCTGTACTTGCACTGAAAACAGGTAACTAAGTCCACATTGGATCCCAGTGTTTTAGCTGCAGGCCTGAAAGAAAGTGGGAATCGGGCATGAAAGATATGTGAGTGATGGCGTCATGGAGAAATGGCTGGCATCTTATCATACATGCTGAGGGGGTGTCAGTCAGTAAATTATTCTTGATTCAGGCCATATATGGCCTTAATTAAATTTGGATTCAGACTCACATATGAATCCAGTCATTTTTATTCTGGGGTATGATGGTGGTTTAACCGAGATGCCAAATGTTCATAAAAACTTCCTAACAAAAATGGGAGGAGTAGAGAGGCTCATTATTCTCCAAAAATGGAAATTCGCGTCCAAGCAGATACATTAATCTAGCACAGTAGTGTCTAGTATGGTATGAGTTGGCCAACTTGGAAAGCCTGACTTTCAGTATGAGCAGAAAACTTCCAATACATGAGGACAGGCGGCATTCTTAGGAATGCTTTACAACCATACTTGTGCTTTAATGCTATCAGCAAATCAATAAAGGGAACCATAAATGAATCCAGATAGGTTGCCTGAAGTAAGTACATTTCTATCTCACTTTTTCCCTTTCTTTCCTGCTGCCATTTCTTTCTCTGTTACTTTATGTTCTCATTTTCCAATTTTTTAATCAATTTATGTTGTTAGTTATATATTTATTAATGCTTAGTAATATTCATATATCAGGTTGACTGTATGTTTATTATTCTAACATCTGTGTGTTTATTATGGGAAAATCTATCTTTACGGACTTGTGTTATATCCAATAAAAACATTATGGGGGAAAGAAAGGAATCATACAGCTGGAAACAATTTGGAGGGGGAAAATGAGTTGGAATTAGATTATTTTAAATATGATACAGAGCAGGGTACACACTTCACTGACGGAAAGGCAGTAATTATCTTTGTCATAGCAGTAGGTGCTATGATTGGTTTAGGCATTTGTCAGTTATTGTGAACCTCAATTGCACAGTGGTTTTTGGACCTAATGTGGAAAAAGTTCTGGTTTTTTGTTGTTATCATATGATATGGTCCCAGACAACAATGTCCTTTGAGCGTTCAAACAACTGATTAGAAAGAAACTTGCTTTCAGTAATTTGAACTGGATGTCTGTGTTGGTGCTAGGATATAGCAAAAAACACTCTAGTGTGAGAGGTGGCTTCTCAGGGGTTGGCATCAGCTTTCAACTCCTAGTGCAGCAGGCTGCCTGGGATGCCAGGAGAAAGGTGCACAGGATGCATTCAATCATCTGAAATCTGTACCAGGACTGTGTGCAACTTCCAGAAGAAGACGCAGGAGCAATACAAACCAGGACTTCATTACTCACGTGGCTACGTTGGAGTGACTGCCCATGTCCATTTCACAAAATGTCATGTGGAGCCGTTGCACTTGCAAGTATGATTTAGTAAAACAAGTAGATGCTATAAATACCATGGCAAATTTAATGAGCTGTGGCTTATGCAAGGATAGTTTTTGATAGAAGCAAAGTGATGTATAACAAGATGTGTAATTCTTGGTTATTTAGAGAGAGAATTTTCTCATTATTAAGCTGAATTAACAAAAAAAACCCACAAGAAGACATGCATGCCATACCCATACCAGCTGGGTAACTGACCGGCAGGCAGGCAGGCAGAGACCACTGGTAAAGAGAGAAAAAAACCCCAAATCTGAGGATACCCTCAATGTGCTTATTTTGCAGGAAAGACTTATCAAACTGCAAACTCTCATTGCAAAGCCTTCACTTAAGATGTCTCAGACAGTGCATTTCTTTTCACAACTAAAGTGTTGTTGCTGGAAGGAGAAACAAAAATATCCTTAACCTTAAGGATATCCAGTATATTTATTCCAGCTTCTTAAGTATATACTGTCGCAGAAAGATTATGTCTGTGACTATCCCACAAGTTGCCTTACAGAAGTAGAAAGGTCATGCTGCAGGAAAGCTGGGCTATTCCACCTAAGGACCCTTGCACTTCTATTAGTTACCCTACAGGTAGTAAGGTAAGTACTACAAGGTACGCAAACCACCTTACAAGGACAGTTTTTCCAGTCCAATTCATTTGGATGGAAAGCTTAACAGTGGGGAAAAAGCTGTGATAATCTAGTTGTTATAAGCTAAAGTAAGTGAGAGGGCTATTTTAGTTTGCATTATTATCTTTGGAGGAAATTAAAGAAATGATTCAAACGATTCATACTTTCTGGCTCTAGAAGGGTGGATAAGCTTTTTACTATCGCAAGTAGCAAAGCAAGAGAGTAACCCAAACCAGAATAAGAAAATAAACCTCCCAGCTGGCAGCAGCTGAGGTTGGGACGGATTGGTAAAAAAGTTATGAAACAACTACTGTGCTAAGAATTTATATTATTTTAACTGAGGAGACAGCCTATTGTGAGAGTGGTAGGTTCAGACTCTTCTTCATTTTAGTAGGTTTCTGTCACTTGGAGGTTTTTAGAAAAATAAAAGTATCTTTCCAGTCTAAGGAAGTACTGTTGTATTAAAGAAACACCCTATTTTGAGAGGATGGAGGATTTCCAGCTTAGTGAATTAATTCGAAATTTTCTGTGTGATAATTTCTCCGTGCTTTAAAAATTTCTTTAGATGCCAGAGCCTCATAATGACCCGGTGAGGCTTAATTAATGTTTTCAAAGCACACTGTGAATCATAGATGAAAAGATAAATGTGAATGGACAGTACCATTTGTAAATTATGAGTTGACAGTAATAAATTTTGTTTGACTGCTTTGCTACATTAATTTTATCATCTCTATCTCTTTTTCTTTGTGTTCCTACAAAAGAAATACCTAGCATATATAAGCTGTAGCATATATAATCATTTCCAACCATGAATAGACAGATTTTTATATTCCCCAATTTGTATTCTCTACTCCCTGGTCTTTTTGTAATGTGCTACTGTCTAGTTCAAGTATAGCTCAATCGTGTGGGGTTTTTTCCTCCTTCAAGGGTCATGATTTTGAAGAAAAGTATAATTTTCTTAAATCAAAATGTTAACGTTGCCATTTAAATATTTACCTCTTTGGCAGCATGCTTGCTTTAAAAGGCAGACGTCCTTATTCTAAACATAGCACTAATATGTTAATACAATTACTTCATGAACCCTGCATTGCTTGCAGCTGGATGAGAAATGGTAGATGTTGACCTGAATGAAATCTGGAATTTCCATCCTGAGGGAAGTGCTAACTTTTTAAACTTACGTTTCATTCCATTTTTACATACAAAAATGAAGATTTTTCTTGGAACAGATGTTTTTCTGTAGACACTTTCAAATGCAAATACACTGACACTCCATTTTGGGTTGCTGGTGCACTTAATTTTAAATTGGTTAAGTGCATTGATGTAAATTGATGCAGGGGACTGTAACTGGGGAGACTCAGGTCTCTGTATTTCATGAGCTCTGCTCTTGCATGCTTTCGTTTGTATTCTAAGCTACGTGGTTCCAGAAGACATCACACAGCTCGACTGGAGACATCATGTAGCATGACACACTGCCTTCCTGTGACCTTACACCTCAGGTTAAAGAAAGGCCATTATGCTCTCAGAAAACAACAGACTGAAGCGGGGATGCAGTTTAATACTTTGTTTCAATGGTTCAAAACTAAATGGACCTGTTTTTTATTAAATGGAATAGCTCCATTCAAGTGTCAGTATGGACACTCATGGGTAAGGGGTGGGTACTTATGGTGTTTGGCATTATGCGATCACCCTAATAAATATGTAATTAGCTGTGGTGGAAAAGGGTACTGTTATGTATAATGTGGCTTTATGGGCAGAGCCTGTAATGACCTGTAACTCTGTTCATCTCCTGCTCAGCGTTGGCCAGAACAAAAATCCTCCTTTTCTCTTCCTTTTAACTCTGTCTTTAGCTACTCAGGATAAAATTTTCCATGTTACTTTACTGGTCTCCCTTGGGATGAGTGAGTCAGAGGTGCTGTGGAAAAGATAACATGCAAATTCTAGGCTATTATTTAATTGAATACTGTACCATAATTTGGACACAACAAGGCTAACTTTGCATAGCAACATTAAGTTCGGCATGTCCTTACTTCCAAGTGCCTCACTTGGAACATTAATGTTCCTTTAATGTCATTTTTTCATGTCAATTTGGAATAAAGTTGCTGGCTACAAATGATCCATAGCATGCTGACTCAATTAGTTACTTCCAGTGTCCCAGTCCGATTGGTCAATGACTTACAATGTAATGCATGCTTAAAACAGGAAGGCAAATAGCATTTAAAATTAAATAAAGTGGTGCTGGGCTTAATCCAAAGTGATAGGGGCCAAATTCTGGTCCTGTTGCTGTCAGTAGAAATTTTGCCACTGCTTTCACCAGAGCCAGGATTTTACAGCCATTAAAAGGCTCCTGGGTTTTGGGTACAAGCAGAAGTTTAAATTGGAGCTGAATTTCATAGCAGGGATTCAGCTAAAACCTAATTAGTTAAATGGAAATCAACTATACAACATCTGAATTTTAAAGTACAGAGCAACTTTGCAAACAGGCAAGTACTGCCAAATCTTGCCGCGGCAAGGGAAGTTCTTTACGTAAAACAGCAGGTAGCGTGGGACAGCAGCTAACCTGCCGGTATGGGATCCTGTAATAACTTGGGGTTCTAATGACTTGGAGATTCCTTGAGATTTACTACTGCGGTTAACTGTGTTGTCAAAATCTCTTCCCTAGAATTACAGATGATAGGTTTGGTCATCTCGTTCAACCTCTACATCAGGCAGGACAGGCTAAACATAACATTAGGCTTCAGAGTTACATGTGTAGCAGCATCCCTCACTTTTCTACTCCGTTCTTTGGGATACATCCTGTTTGGTAAACCATCTGTTTCTAAATTGGAAAGCCTGAAATGCACAGAGGGGCATTTACAAACATTACAAAAAACACAGCATTTGTCGATGTGTACATTTTGGTTTGCAAACAAATGTTTTAGTATTCAGGCTTAGATCGCAGATCCATGCAGTTCACTGTCCTGCCTCTAGTCACAAGCAATTTCTTTTTCTAATGAAGTGGCCGGCATATTCCTAAATATTATGTCTGACAAATATCTTATCATCTAATTGATAAAATTTCCTTCTTGAGTACCATGCATGACTTTTTAGCATTGGATTAAATTACCCGTGACTGTAGTTTATTTCTTACTGACATATTATATGTCCACAACTGTGAAGTATAATATTACTGTTGCTGATACAAGAGTCAAATTAAAATGAAAGCAAGCAAGTAAGAAAGAGGACTATAGTATCTATATTCAGACGCTTGAAAAAATGAATCTAGCATGGTAGTGCTAAGATAGCTATTCTTTCAAGATTAAAATTGTCTAAGAACTTTAGTCGTACTCTGTTTACCCAGTATGTGCTTAACTTTAAATCCTCTGTTTTAAGTCCTATTAAAGTAAAAGAGGGTTCAAAAGTGTTTCACTTTAAATGCATGCCCAAGTGGTTTGCAGAATACAGAAGTCCTCGTGGAAGCCAGCATGCAAGATTGAGCTGACAATGGGTCCTTCAACTAATAAAAAGTGTCACACCTATCCAATTTTGATCAGATTTGGCCTTAGGATTTCAGTGGATCTAGCAGAGAACTTTTATCCACAAGTGTAATCTGTTGCAATCTATAATGCTCTCTCCACTGCAGAGGTTCAACCTCTGATTTCTGGGACTGTGAAAGAAAGATGATTCCCAAAACTTAACCAGTGTCAGTGTAAAAAGTGGGCTCGGATGGCTGAGGAGTCTGAGTCTCTAAGTAGATTGCTCTCACCCCAGAAAGCTCACCGGTGCACTGGGAGAACACACTTGTATCTCTAGATAGAAGCTCAACAGACATCGACTGAATTGCTGCATACTGGAAAGCTCTATTCAAGTTGCTAAAATGAACAAAGTTTACTCATGGATCATGATTTATTTATACCTGTTCACTCATTTCCTAAGGACAACATGGGAACTTGTTTTCTTTCTGATTCAGCCTCCACCCATCCTGTTCGGAAGAGGTGTCCACACAATGTCCCATCTGACGTGGCCAGTGCAACCTTGCAGTTCCTGAGGGGAATGGCACAAGAGGTAGCAGTGGTTTCTGTCTCTGTTGCTGAACTAAAGGACTTCAGAAAACAAAGGCAGAAAAATGGGGAGACCCTTCCTCACTTCTTCTGTTTGGCCCAGTTTCATACCACATAGCTCCAAGCATTTGCATGAGATGTCTAAGATAGGAACCTAGTCAGCCTGTATTCCTTGTACGGTCAAAGAAGAGAGAAGCACTTCCAGACCGCGATTTGGATCTTAATTTGACTGCATGACTGTCTGGAGGTCCCTGTTGACTATCCTGGGAGCGTAGACTCCCTAATTAGGTATCAAGCCTGTTAATGTCTAATTTTGACTTGTCTGTGAAATTTTTCCTCCTCTCCATGTACATTTCTTAGGGGACCATGTGGTCCTCTAATATACCTGCTTGCCCCACAGAGCAGACATGAAAAGTTGTCTTAGCTGATGACTTTCAGACAGATACTGGCAAAAAAAGGATGCTGCAACCACAGGCGTAACTCCGCCACTGCTATTTGGAAATTTAAGAACAAGTGGGAGTCCAAAATTGCCACCAGATGGTGCACCTATTTAGCAAGTGACAGAGACACGTTCCACAAGAAAGGGTAGCCACAGCCTCCAGGAACCCATCAAGTTGCTTTCCCTGCTGTTTATTCTCAGCTGTGATTGAATTGAATGTGTTTGAAACATGGACCTGCTGGTCACGCTATTCTGTTACGTTTAATATGGAGTATGTTTTCAATCTATGTGATGGAAGCCTTTCGACTGCTTGGCTAGGGACATGGGGAAGTGGGAAAGAGCACAGCAGATCTACAAATGCATGTAAAGGGAGAAGGAAAGAAAAAGAGATGGGCCAGGAGCAGGAAAAATTGGTAACGGCAAATGGCAATGAGCGGCTCCAGAATCAGAAATGGTCAGCACAGAGAATCTGTGCGTTGCTGTTTCATTAAGTTGGGCTACTTCTGGCTATTAACGGTAGGTAGCTGGGAGAAGGTTCAGGTCAGGGCCTTTCTGAAAGACAGTCTTGATGTCTAAGTCAGTACTTTGGAAAACTGCCAATGCCAGTATCCCAGGAGAAAACACATGGGGTATTTTATTAACTGCATAGCAAAGGTGGTGAACTTTCCTAAAGAGAGAAGTGGGTTTTATTCTCTAACTGCTTCTCATTCCTAAGCACTTGTGGTACTCCACACTCAGAGAGAGATTAGCACAAGTTGAGAAGCATATATTTTCTGCCATATTTCTCAGAATGTCACAAGACCATGTGAGTCTTTACTAGATTTGCTGTAAAACAATACATTATCAAGTGTAGGACATGAATAGGTCTCTCTTCCCATTCTATTCTTCTTGCTTTAAAGAATATTCTAAAGTCATATGTAGGTTCCTGGCAAGCCTCTTTCATGAACATTACAAAATGGATGCAGAAGAAAATATTGTGAGTCATTCCTTTGCATTGACATGTCTTTTACTGCTTTTATGTTTTTGGTATGTTTTAAAGGATGCTGTAAATAGAATTTAATATATTGCTAGAGAATGATTAATTAGAAAGGTTGTTCTTCTAATTACAACTTGACCAGTAAAGAAACATCTGAACTAAAAATTTCCTCTGAGCAATGAGTGAAAACATTTGCATATTCTTTAACCCGAGAAGTACGCATTCTGAATAGATAAAATAATTTTTTGTTCTCTTTGTCCAAGCTGACAGGACAGCGTCACCTCAAAAAGCTCAATACAATTCCCTTCCTGTCATTTTTCACATATCCTGTGGCTCCTAGTTCAATGTGAGAACTATCATTTTATGGTTAAAGCATGGACCAGGAGATAACGCACTTGGATTCTGTTCCCAGCTGTGCCATATACTTTTCTTGTGACCTTGGGCAAGTCACTTCATACCTCACTGTCTGGAGAATAAAGATGACTAATTTCAGTGGGGAATTGAAAGGCTTAATTAATGTGGACTAACCTCCACTTAAACATTTGTGAAGTACTCTGGGATCCTCAAACAAGAATGGTTGTCATTAAGGTCATCTTAACCAAACAGGAAGCAAAGGACAGAAATGTCGTAGAGGGATTTGTTCTAGAAAGCGAGTCCAGGCCTGAAAAAAAGACCATACTGAAAAATCTCAATGGAATAGGTCTGGTAATGTTATTAGATGAGTTTGCATAAAAGGGAAGTTTGGAAACTTTAGGCAGTTGTCTACAAAGAGCCTAAACTCAAAGAGAAAATACTTACATGTTCAGAACTTACATGTAACATAGAGAGAATAAAGCCCACAGGGAGAGTTACTTACTGTATGCTTACTGTATGTGTGCTGCGATTCTTTGAGTAAATCTTCCTGTCCAAGGCCCTCTTTTTCTAGCTACTGGTGCACAGTGACATCCTGACACCAGCAGTGGGGCTTGAACACTTTTTCCCTCCTTCCCTTTCTTTTTCTCCTTGCTGTGTCCCATTTTC
>VYZM01011581.1:501799-599309 GCA_013398915.1 Dromas ardeola | reverse complement strand
TTTTCTTTTACTTTGGCAGTTTGGTAATGCTGAAACCAAGTTCCCTTCCCTTTTGTTTGCTTTTCCCTTGTCCATTGATCAACCATGTTGCTTTATTACAGACACTGTAGTATTAACTACAGTATAAACAGAAGCTGTTCGCAGGAGAGTTAGCTGGGATTTCCCTGCCCTCTTACACAACCAAAGTTTCTGCAGCGCCACTTTCTTGTTTGTTTTCAGGGATTAGTGGAAATATTCCACATACTGCTGACATAATGAGGCATAAGCTTCGCTCAAAGAAGGCAAGAAACTGATTTTTAAAAGACACTGGACTATTGTGCTACTAGGGATGGACATGGAAAGTTTGAAAGGTGGCAGAGTACTGTCAAATCTGAGTGGCAGTAAGATTGCTGATGGGTTTTTGCACAGCATGAAGTGTTTCCGTGAATACTGTATCCTGCTCAAAATTAAATTCAAAGCGTCTGCATGGAATATCACATATAGCAGCATGTGCATGTTGTCAGTTTGTGTTAGCCAGAGGAACATGACATCATGTGACAGACAAAAACACTGCTTGGTACCATATAGCCTAATCCAAGGCTTTTCACGTGAAACAGTTGTTTTGTTTTGGTTTCAAGACATTTGCCTTTCAAACTGGTCTGTTTTAATTAGAGCTCAACCTGAACCACAAACGATAGATTTGAACTTTCCCAGAGTTCAGTGGTGTTCAGATCTGGCTTTTGGTTTGGCCCATCGCAAAGACAGGGGTCAGCTTCAAAGTTCAGATCTGGAAATGGGCTGCTACAAAGCAGGGGGCTCAAGAAATTATTTAATGAGACCCATATCTCATTTTAATGGTGGATTTGCAGTAGAGACACTTGTTAGCTTTTTTTTAAATGTAATTTTACATAAGCAGCGTCTTGAAGACTGGTGTTAATACCAATCTACCTATTTAAATACTCTTGTTATTTATACTGCAGAAAAAGACTTGTCCCTCCTTTCCTGGTCCCAAAGCCTGGATCCTGGTCTGAAGCTGGAGCACCTTAGAACCCTACAGATTTTGCTTCTGATCTTTGTTTTAAACTCATCCTTTAGCTCTAGGGTATCGCACTTAAAAACAATGGAAGCTCTTTGTGGGCTAGAAATTCGATCTTTTTACCCTCATAACACTTAGTTTTTTCAGCTGAAAGGGCAGCTAACTCACAGGGCTGGCATCCACCCTTTCACCAAACTCTTGCAGGTGTGGATCAGCATCCTAGGGTGAGCTTGCTCACTACCTGGCAAAACACAAGCTTAGCAAAACACAAATAAAAAACAACTACTAGTCTACTAGATAAGACAACCTGATTGGTAGGGTTAGCTGGACAGGTTCAGATTAAACACTGATTCAGTATCTTTCATGAGTCCTGAGAAGATTCATATAATTCTTCCTTGTTTATGTGAATCTTGTCACTTCCCAACTCCTATCAGGACCAGAAACTCCAGAGCTGAAAAAAAAGACTTTGCTCTTGTGATGCTTCCAGACTCATTTTGCAAACCAGAGAGGTTTGGACCAGAATCTAAACTTTGTGTATTTATCCAAAACCCTCTGAGCTCTTTACTCTTTTAAATCTCTTTCATATGTGTGATTTGTGCTGTGTCTTGGGGTTACAAACTTGACTACCAGGCAGAGACCCTTTAAACACCAAGAAGGGTGTTTAAACATCATTACTTGAACCTAGCTCTCCTTCCAGAAAGACTGTAAGGCAAGAAAAATGCATCAGAAATGTGAATGCAGCCACACAAGCCGTGCAAGAGCATTTGGAAAATATTTAAGCAAGTTCAAAAGCAACTTTCAACCCAGCCCTTTCACCAGAACTTTCTCATTTGCTTTCCACAAAATCTGAGCTCTGACAGGGGATGCCAGTGACTTACGGGGTTACTGCCCGGCTGTTTGCCCCATGTCTGGAAGATGTAATCTCTGCAGTGGAATTAGGAGAGCAGAACACAGGCTCACACTGATGATCTGCAAACCCAGCCTCTCCGCTGCAGCTGCCAAGGAAGGGCTGGTTTGGGCTGGACTGTAAGTTAAAGCCAGTGATGCACAGTCCTTCTGATACCATGGGAGATAGCAAGGGAGTGGTAACATCTTAAACAGCCACATCAAGAGTCATTGTATCTCACCTATCAAACCCTACCTTGCCAAGAATGCACCAGAGAAACTCATTAAAGCCCTTACACCTAAAGGATGAGCGGTGAGCCACCAGCGATAGTGCTCACCTTATAGACTTGCTTGTGAAATTTGACATATTGAGTTGGTCCTCTAAGGTGTCCTTCCAGGCATCAGAAACCATGCCAGGAATTTATGTGAGCCATAGATTTGTAGGACAGTCTTAGTGAACAATGTTCAGAATTACCCTCCAGGAGACAATCCAACAGCAATTCCCAGCAAATGCAAAGAGAACCTCTCTGCTATGTCCCTGTGCAGGATTTTACAGAAAAGGGCAACATTCTAGTACACTATTTGATACAACAGTCTTTTGTCTATGTCTATACTGTTTTGAAGAATATCTTGAGACCACCTTGAAGAGAAGATTCACTGGACAGGATGAAAGCATAACAATTTCTGTGTCTGTAAAGTGTTATCCTGGGCACACAGGAGCTGCTTCTCCATGACCAGCAGTCTAAAATGCTTTTCAGAGCCCCCAGCTCGGCTGTCACCGTTTCTGAGGTTGGGCAGTACTTCCTCCATATTCATTGCTGTTACCACAAAAGGGTGTGTAAATCGAGGTATTTCTAGTTGTCATTATTTCATAGTTATTTGACTTAATACTCCTCTTCTATTGCTGTTGCAGTGAAAAATACAATGTCACAGATTGTTATGCCATTTTATGATATTTCTCTGGATTTAGGTTGGAAATCTGACAAATACTTTAAATATATATTTATTTATTAGCTCCTGTCTAGACCAAGTAAGATGCCTAGTGTATGCGATTCAAGTTTAATTAAAGATACTGCTGCTCTTCATAAACATTATTTTACAAATGTCATGACTAAGCAGAATTAGTACTTTATTTTATATAAAATCACCCTAATTCTGCACTTGAGAAAATCAAATTAAATGATACTCTGAAAAAAAAATTAGAAAAATACACTAGAAGTTATATTGTGTTCAGTAAAATATCTTTATCCTAATCAGTGAAACAAACAAAGTAATCTTCTGGCTTTTAATGCAATGAAATCTTTTTCCCCAGTCAGAATATAAAACAGGATAAGGACTGATAGTAGAATGTTTTAAGGGTGGGGTCTCCTTTAGTAAATCCACCATATACCCTCAGCAATTACACTTAGATGACTGCTGCCAGCAGATTTGGAGAGGCTCACTGCGCAGGGAAATCTGGCTTAACTCTCTGATGGGATAAGTTTAGACCCTCTCCCTTTCTTTGCATTTTCTGCTCTCAGTTTTGGGGCTTCCCCATGCAGCTTGATAGCTTCTGGAAGTCTTGCTTTTTTGGTCTCTAACTCTCTCAGTGCTTGGTAAGGCTGGATTCCTATCCTGGCCACATGGAAAATACTCGGTGGCAGAACATCTAAAAGACAGGCTTTAGAGCCAAAATCCCTTTGCAGATTTAGCTCTAAGTGTCTAGCTATTGCCCTGTAGATTTAATTAATTTTGTATACTGTAAACATTGGCATCTAATCTGAATACAGTACCTCATACCTGCAAAATGTCTTGGGCTAGGCTTGCTTGCTACTGCTCTTGTTTTGTATGTGTTTCCAAAAGGGGATTTCTAGATTAATACGTATGTATATTAAACAATTGTGTTAGCTTACATAAGAAGTGAGTACAAGAAAAAAGTCTGTGCTGACAAATAGAAGTAGCCAGCTTTTAAGATCCTGCTTAAAGTTGCACACGTTATACTAGTAGTCAAGAAATGTCATCAACTCCAAACGCGGAGATGAAAACATTTAGCATCTCTCTGAAACAGAAGCAAATGCAACCTCAGCAAAAATTCTGGAAAGACACTTAAATTAGTTATTTTTTTCAAATTAAAAGTAAGGGAAGGATGTGGATCTAATGCTGTGCAGGTATGGTGCGTGAGGAGGTGCGAATGCAGAATGTTGGGAGTGGACTCTAAGTGCCATGTACTGGCAGCTGGGTTGATGCTGAGCATTGCTGCATCCAAATCCCTTTATGGCTCTGGCAGTAGCCACAATCAGTTCAATACTATGCTAGATCCGTTTGCGGAAGTGCAGAACAAAGAAGTCCCAGTCCCAGGAGCTGCTGCTTCTTTCCTGGAGCTCTCCTGTCCCACCATGCAGCTGCATGGACATCCTCCCTGAAAATAGGGTTGAATTTGTGTTTCAGTTGTCAGTTGAGAAGTCTACAGCTAAATTCCTCTGTGGCCTCCCCACAAAGAGAATCCAAGAAGACGACAGCTTGTTCTATTATAGGTCCTTCTCCCTTACGGGTAAATGCCTTAATCTCCTTGTGCCCTGTGAAAGAGAGGTAATAGTATCTCTCTTCTGTTGCCCTCTCCATCTGAAAGACGCAGCTTCTTAAGGCAAGGACTACCTCTTTCAAGGACTACCTTTGTGCATAGACACAAAGATTTGTGTGTAACACCAATTTCAGGTGTGTATCACGTAGTATATCTGTAATGCGATAATTATGGCAAAGTGGTACTGGCCCACTAATAAGCTCTGCACAACATATTGAGGTAACGTTCATGATTTAACTAAACCGCCTCAAGAAATTCTGAAGCAAGAGCTGAAATTTCATCTGCAACATACACAGACATTCGCACCCACAGACACCCACCCTCAGACACTCTGGCATGCCCAGGTATAGGAGCTTAGTGCTTACAACTACTCATAATTCAGTGAACCCTTTAAAAGGTGTTATTATTTAACATGTTTCTACAGCAAAGCACAGGTGTGCACAGTGATTTATAAAAGAATACAGACATGACCACTGCCCTCAGGGATTTGTTATCTAGGTTAGAAGTGACATGAGATAATACAGGAAAAGATGACTTCATGCAAATGGAAGTGCAGATTTATTTTTAAAGAGGTGTTCTTCAACACAGTATATTTACGTCAGGCCACTGAAATGATTGAAACGAGTTAATTAAAATACTGATCCAGCAGAGAGTCCGCTGAGAAGGTCTGATTCTGCAAGGTGATGACTTCTTAATATTCCTGAGCACGGTAGTAGGGATGGCAGAGTATTTGGGAAATTGGGTCCATAGCAAAGTCAAACATAATCGCAGAATCATAGGATAATTTAGGTTGGAAGGATTCTCTATTGATACCCCAGGAGAATAACCATTCTTAGCTGATTCACTCACTAAAGGCTCAAGCCTATCCACTCCACACACAAAAATCTTAGTGGTTAAAACAATTTGGTAGCAACCTACCCTGCTGTTGTATCCTACCAAATTGAGCATGAAGTTGACTTGAAAACAAATTTACTTTAAAAATGTGGTAATATTGTCCTCCATTTCCCTGTCAGGTTCAGAGTGGAGGTTTGTTTTCTGCTGTTTTGGGGTTTTTTGGGGGTTTTGGTTGGGTTTTTTTTATGATATAGTAAGCGTATTTTCTATTTCTTATATTGGTAGAGGACAACATTTCCCTTGCTGAGTACCACATAGGTATCTCAGAAACTTTTAACAGGTCATAGTGCAGTGCAAAAGCACTATCAAGAGCAAATCTAAAATAAGAAAAATATGTGCCCACATACTGTAGCTTCCCTTCCCTTTTTCTTAAATATTGTTTTTATTTTTCCCTGTGAAATGACCTTAAAAAAAGAGACCATAATGCATTGGCAGATCCTACATATAAGAACTGTTATTGTTAATAGATTGAGGCAGTTGAATAATTAGAATAGAATAGAATAGAATAGAATAGAATAGAATAGAATAGAAAACAAACCAAAATGACATCCTCATAGCCCCATTTAATTTAGGGACGTTAGCATACTTTGGGACTCAGTTTCTCTGAGATGCCTTCAGGAGTCCATGCTTTTCAACAAGGGGTGCAAAGAACTTTTTAAAAACCCAGTATGCTGCAAGATGGCTCCGTCTGAGCTTTCACATATTACAATATATCAAACCACTAGTCATCATTGAAAAGAAAAAGCGCCAAACATTCAGCAGGGAATCATTAAGTCCCCACAATGGGACGTCAGTAGGTCCAGAAGAGAACACAGGCAGGAGACGATCTCTCTGCTCCAGCTATTGCTTCCCACATACTGCTTTGACAGTATGAGCAGTAGCATTGTGAAAACACAGCCGTCTGTGACACTGCACAGGCTTTTCTCAATGGTACAGTGTATCTGGGAACTACCCCCTCATGCTTTGTGCACTGTGTATTTCTCAAGCCATGCTCTTGTGCATTCTTTAAATGAGTGCTTAGCACCATGTTCTGATTAAACCCTAACAAAACCAAACAGTGGTGCTTTGGGATCAAAACTTAATTTTCCCATTTTTTGTCAGAATGAGATACAGATTGTTTGTTAGGGCTGAGTTAGTAAGAAATATTTGCTACAACAAATATCGTTTTACAGGGGAGACACCAAAAATGTCATACTTCTGTGGGCATCTCTAAACATCCTCCCAAAGATCACAGCTAACTTACTAACCTGACAGGAGCTCTCCCAGAAAATTCCACCAAGGGACATGCTGCCAAAAGACAGTCAAAAACACAACAGAATTATGCTCACTTTGGAAGAGAAATGCTGACTATTGTTAATGGTTGCCAGTAGTTAACTGAATATGTTTAGGGGCTAAATTAAGTAAAAAAAACCCCTGTAAATTGTTGGAAGCCTCATTACAGAAACCACGGTGGAAATTACCACCAAGTCTTTAGAAAATAACCATGAAATTGGAAAAACGCTTGAAAAAATGTGAAAAGCAGAGGCATAGCAAATAGCTCTTTTTAATAGACATGCTTTCAAAAGTATATAAATAGTGACAGCAAGGAGCTGCAAAAAGGCAAGTGTGAAATAAGTCTGGCTCATGTACAGCCCATTCTAAAAGCAAATTTGACAAACCCACATGAGCAACAGAAAACAATCCAGTTGACAGAGTGATTCCAGACTGATGGCCAAAATTCTGGCACCTCCAACTATAAAAACTTAGTGGGAGTCTAGAGTTGAAAAATGCTGAATAAGAGAAGAATCTGTAAATAAACCATTAAGTCATAGCACTACACATTCTCGGCTTTGAAATCTGCAATGTTCTCTGTCCCGACCATGTGTAATCAGAAATAAACATCATGAGCAGTCTAGGAAGAAGCTGCTGAAATCACGTGCAACTCCTGCTCTAGCTCTATCTGGATAAAGCAAAATTAAGGCTATTTTAATTAGACTGTAGTAGGAAAAAAAAATGTAGGGAGGAAATGGGAAAAAAATACATAGTGTAAGGTGAACATTACCCAACGTGACTATTGGAAGACTCCATCAGATTTGACCAGAAAGTAACAGATATTCGACCTGCACCAGGTTCATCACTCTGGAGCTCTTCTGAGCACTGGTGCTACAAGAGGAACAAGGGACCACAGATGACTATATCTGTTTTTTTGACAACAGGCTACACAGTAATCATTTAGCCAGTACTTTGCCAACGAGTGGAAGATGAAGGAAAAAACCTGGTCCACTACTCAGTTGAGTGGACCCCTGAGGAGAGTGTAAGCCAAAGAAAACGTCAAGAAGGCCAAGCAGTTCTCGCTTCAGCTTTCACTAAAAAGGTCAATGGTGAGCAAGCAGACGGTTATAGAACTAATATCATTGACAGAGGAATACCATCTCAGCATTGGATTGTCCAGGTTGAATGCTTTCCAGTTAGCTGTCCCTCATCTCAGAACATTTAATGAAGTCATTTTAGACCCACTAGTCCTGACAGCCACTAGTGCTGAAAAGTTGTGGAGAACTCTGATTAAGAAGAATTGAAAAGACAAATCTATTTCCTTTGTCTAAAAGAAAAAAAGAAAGGAATTATAGGACCAATCAGCTTAACTTCAGTAAATGAAAAAATATGGGAACAAAAACCCATTTGTAAGCTCATAACTGAGAACAAGGAGATGAGTAACAGTCAACAAGGATCTGTCAAGAACAAATCATGTTAAACCAATCTAATTTCCTTCTTTTGCCACCCAGGGCCTCAGAGGCAGAGAAGCAGCACTTTATACCATATATCTCGGACTTAAGTGAAGCTTTTGACACTGCTTTATAAGCCATTCTCATAGAAAAACTAAGGAAAAGCTAACCAAATGGGTACATACTATCTGTGAATCGTACTTGGAGGGTGGTTATAAAAATGGAAGGATGTACTAACTGGGTTTCCTTTGTGATCTGTGCTGGATCTGGTACCAGTCAGTATTACACTCTTGACTTGTCCAAGGGAATAAGCTGTGCACATTGAATTCACAAATGATGTCAGGCTTGGAGGGACTGTAAGGAAGCTGGAGGAAGTTCGGTTCAAAATTGAAAATGATCATGGAGAAATGGTCTGGAAAAGAAGAAAAAGGAAAACAAAATAAAGAAAGAGGAGGGAAATCAGAAAGGCAAATACATGGGTATCTATACATGGGAATGATCAGCTACACAAATGCAAGATGGGAAACATCTGGTATGAGAGCAGCTGCACAGAAGACTCAGCTGCAAACTGGGTAAGAGTCAAAAATGCCCTGCTGCTGTGAAAACACCATGCTGGCATGAGTAAACAGGAGTGTAGCATGCGAGACATATGAAGTGCTCCTTCTGCTCTAGCCCTCATCAGGCAAGGCCTCAGCTGGAGGTCCCTGTCGCATCTCTGGCACCACACCACAAGGCCAGTCCGTTGGGAGATCTGGAGGAGAGCAGGGGGAATGATCACAGCTCCTGAAACTGCTCTGCAAGGACTGACAACGGAACACATCTAGAAAGGCGTGGAAGTCTTTAAATATTTAAAGGCTGCTGCTAGAAGAAGGGAGCAATCGGTTCTTAGCATCTGTACAGAAAGAAGCAGTGGGTTTGAGTTCAGAAAAACAGTTTCAGGCTACTAGTAGTAAAACGTGTACCTGAGGGGTACACAAAAAGGGTCCTGAGGCACTGGAATATACTGTGGAATGCCCACCCCTGAAGATCTTTAAGGACAGGATAAATAAAAAGCTGTTGTGAAGGACACCTGTGCTACTAGCCTATGTTAGGGTTGAGGGAAGGACTAGAGAGCCTCCTGAGGTTCCTGACAGCCCTGCTTTTCTGTGGTGTTTTTTCTGCGTGTACAATCTGATTTCAGTGGTCAATAGCAAGACTACAGGCTTGGGGAAGAGTGGCTGGAAAGCTGCGCCGCGGAAAAGGACCTGGGAGTGTTGGTCGACAGCTGGCTGAATATGAGCCAGCAGTGTGCCCAGGTGGCCAAAGAACGCCAATAGCATCCCAGCCTGTATCAGAAATAGCGTGGCCAGCAGGACTAGGGAAATGATCATCCCCCTCAGCACTGTGAGGCCACACCTTGAGTACTGTGTTCAGTTTTGTGCCCCTCACTACAAGAAAGATATTGATGTTCTGGAGTTTGTCCAGAGAAGGGCAAGGAAGCTGGTGAGGGGTCTGGTGAAAAAGTCTTATGAGGAGCAGCTGAGGGAACTGGGGTTGTTTAATCTGAAGGGGGCTGAGGGGAGACCTTATCTCTCTCTACAACTACCTCAAAGGAGGTTGTAGCAAGGTGAGGTCAGTCTCTTCTCCCAAGTAACAGGCAATAGGACAAGAGGAAATGGCCTCAAGTTGTGCCAGGGGAGATTTAAATTGGATATTAGGAAAAAAATTTTCACAGAAAGGGTTATCAAGCATTGGAACAGGCTGCCCAGGGAAGTGGTTGAGTCGCCATCCCTGGAGGAATTTAAAAGACGGTGTAGATGTAGTGCTGAGGGACATGGTTTAGTGGTGGATTTGGCAGCGTTAGGCTGACGGTTGGACTTGATGATCTTAAAGGTCTCTCCCAACCATAACAATTCTACGATTCTATGATAGTTCTGACACGCAGCACCGCTACACTATATTAGAGGGAACGAGAAATTAAACCCATCCCTGCTTATAGATTATAAACCAAGAAGCCCCAAATTAGTTACACTGAAAATGCAAAGAGAGAAAGGATTTGCTCCAGACAGTGAGAAAACTCTCACTGACTTGTACTACCCTTGGATTGAACCCAAAGAGAAGGGCCTGTACTATTTTTACTATTTTCTTTGAGAATTGCTAATGAGAGTGTTGAATAAAATACATAATTACAAAGGAACTAAACTTGTCTGTAAAAGTCTTCATCCAGCCTTACTTGGGGTACTGTTGTCTGAGTTTTAGTTTACTCATCTAGATGTATCTATTGTCTTTTGCCCATGCAAAAGAAGACTTGTTGAAAAGGATAGTTTTGGCAAAAAAATCAGACTTCTGCTGTGGCTCATTTCTTTTCACCACTGACCTATATTGTATTGTGTCGTATAATCAATCTGGTGTCTACAGATGGTGTAAGTACATGAGGAATTTGTTTTGTTTAACAGCAGCGTGTAGTATTTTTCTCTATCATTGTTGATCCAAGATTTAGCAAATTACTGGCTAAACAGTGTATATTCTACAGTTTAATACTTCAAGTTAAATTACAGTTCTAATGGCTGACATTCAGCGTCAATCTTATTCATCTAGCTGCTGACATTAGACATTTCAGAATGATGTGTAGAATAATAATATTCTCGTCTAGTTACCCATAAAAATAGATGCCTTGCTAATAACTATGAAATACTTAAATCATTAACTCATTAACCCTGCACTCACAGGTGAATGATCAAAAAATAAATTTAGCATATATAGTTTTCAGCTGATTGTGGGTACATGCTGAAAATATGCTGCTGAATACGTGCATGCTAGAATGTAGTAAACTACAGCAATTATGGAACTTGTCATAATTTTCACATCAGACTGTACTAAGTTTAGTGCTTAGTTAGCAGTCTAAAACTTAGACAGAGATGACATCTAAATTAGGGGTAAAGTATAGGCTGCTCCACAACTCCAACAACGGATAAATAGGCTCCTCTCACCCTATCTGCCAGAAATCACTCATTTTAGGAGGCAATGATCCAATATCTGTCTGTCTGAGCAGCAACTGCCTGCATTGCTGGGTATTAGAGCGCTTTTAAAATACAGCCCTCAGTTAGAATGCAAATGAACTGAAGCAAATGGCAGCAACTCAGACCAGCAGACCATAAGCAAGGCTTCTCTCATGGCCTGGCAGATTGAGAGAAGTGACCTTCAGCATCTTCACCAAAGACAAAAGCTTCATTTCAGTTAGTACTGATGGTGATCTCTTATTGGAGTTATTAGATCAGACAGTTATCAGATCAGACAGAGTAACATTCACGTTACCTATGAAACCATTCGTTCTGTGTTTTGGGAATTAAATCAGAACTGCCTTCATTGACACAGGCATTTCTAAGAGGAAAACAGATGAATCCAAGGGTTGCAAAAAAAAGTGTCTTTCCACCAAAATAAAGCCTCGAAAGAATTATTCTGGTCTACATGACAGAGACCATTAAAAAGTCAAACAAGAATTTTTCTTCTGAGACACAGATTGTGAGTATATATGATGCCAAATAACTAGGTGACCAGGATATTCACTGGAAAAAGGAAAATCTAGCTTCAAAGTTGGGTCAAATCCCAAATCTTCTATTTATAATCTTTCTCCATTTCATGAACATTTCTGGAAAGACTTGTCTCTGTTTCATTGAGGAACAAGAATATTTTTGAAATCTCAGAAAATTCCATAAAATGAGACTATTGTTCTCCATTCAGGTATCACAGCAATCATTACTTAAATATTTTTAGCTGCCTAACAAAGACTTGCTTAGAACTGATTCCAAGCGATGACATGCTAATGGAAAGCTTTGTGTACAGCAGACACACTATTTGAGCACAGACGTTCCCCTCCCTCCCCCATCAGCATTTTCTGATAGACTATACTGATCCTAGGACTTTAGAGAACTGCTGAGGTAATGCATACACTGAAGTTCAAGGAAAGTTTTGGAACATCCTCTAGTTAAAAAAAACTAAAGTAAAAAAACTTAATTCTTAGCAGGACAACTTAACTTGCAAAAGGAACCCGATTTCCAAGCTGGATCTTATTTCTGAGCCCTTCTTATTTTAGAACTGCATTGAAACAGAAGAGTAATCTCTTCAGAGAGTCAATATGGTTTCCATTTGGTATTATCCCATGACTTGAGATAATTCCGTCACTGCTATAGCTCTTAAGTGGGTGAAGGAAAGATGTTTTCCTCTATTCCTGAAGGTAATCAGGGGTGTAATGGGAATTAGGGACAGTGAAATGCAAATAAAGACAGGATATTCTTCAGTTTTACAAAACTAATCAAGGGAAGTGCCGTGTGAAAACTCACGGACAGGTCACAGACACAAGTGGCCATGGTAAAATGGCTTACCTTCTACTCTGGATACATGTGGAATACATTGAGCCTGAAAATAAGACATAAGCAATCTCTCTCTGATTAATCTCTGAGTAAATCCACTAAACTGTAGCTCACAGCTGCTATGCTGCCTGACTGGAATATGTTTCTGCTTGTTTATAAGCGTTTCTACATGTGTTTCAAAGGTGTCTGAGCTCAAAAAATTTCCCGGGTCTGATTTTGCATTCTCATTTACTCTCACCCTGAAGAGGAAGGAAAATGTATCTATATATGTAGTGTCTATTATATGTCATATTTCCAATCTTTCAATTTATACAGCAAGAATAGATTTTCTGGTTTTTTTTGAAAGCGGATGAAGGAAGAAATCCTGACAGTCAACAGGATACCTTTTAAAACACAGGTCTTTGCTTTGACTTCAGCAGACGGGTGAAGAAGAGAGTGAATATCGATATGCATTTTTAGAGAACACACTAGGAACTAGAAGAGAGGTTCCCAAACTTTTTTGGATTGCTATCAACCCTCAGAATTTCTTGCGGACCACCAGGCATCATTATCATCAAACTTTTAATTGAAAACACTATTAAAAACAGTGTTTAATATGGCTCTGTGGATTAGCTGTGAACCCTTTGCCGTGGCCTCCTGGACCACCAGTGTTCTGCAGACCACGGTTTGGGAACCACCGAACCAGATTGCACACATAGTACACCCCTACAAAACACTTCTGTGTCTGAAAGCAAAGTCAGTCCTTCTGTTGCACGATTTACTTAAATAATACACAAGTCAGCTTAACCTTGTTGGTACCTGAAGAACACAGCACCCTTTTATTTTTCTCTTACCTTAACTCTCTTTTTTTATTGCTTTGGAGAAACAAGTAAATGGTGCCAAAAACCAGTTTACGATTTTTTCTTGTAGGATCTTTCTCATATCCGTCAGCAGTGTAACTTTTCAGGAAGCTATCTATGGAAATAAGGAATAAAAAACATAAAAACCCCCACACTGTGCACTGATAATTCCAGAATAGTTACCGTATCTGTGAATCCTAAAATAAAAAAATTAAAAATAGAGCCTAAGGGGTTTTTTTGTTTGTTTGTTTGTTTTTCCTCTGGAAAATTTGTTCTTTTTTTTCCTTCCCAAATGCATTAACAATGTTAAAGCTCCGTGTGTGGTCATTAAAGCATTTCAGCAACTTTCTGCAAATTCTTTACAGTTGTTCTTTGGCTGTGGTCTTACAAGATTGTCTGTTTATCACCAGATAAACACACAGAAGAAAATAAGGATAATGCTGAGAAGGGAACTTGTAGGGAGACATTATAAATAAGAACTGCCAAACACCAAGGGCCATGATTCAGCCCTACTTTAAGCCAGTGACAGAGTGTGATATCATGTGAGAGCACGAATGGCCTGTAGCATCCCTTTCGATCGCTCTGCCTCTGTATCTCTTCGCTTATGTGCATCCCACAGGCAACTCAGCCAAGCAGTGTCTACTAAAGAAAGGGGGTCTATTTGACTCTCTTCATATCCTCAGCTATAACATGGAATTGGGAATGAGGAACCTTGTCGACTAGTGTCACTGCAGAAAAATGAAAAAAAACTTTTTTCTAAAAGGACTTTTTTTTTCTAAAGAAGACTGTGCTTCCATGACAGTATCTCACTTGTTTTGGAGAGGAAATAATCCTGCCACAGCGCTTCCATACCCGTCGTATGCTCAATAGCCGAGGTAATGCAGAGGTTTGAGTCAGAGTGAGGGCGGAAGAGGGTAGTTACAGCAAAACTAATATGCAAGAGAAGCCAGCAAAGGGAGAGGGGTAGTCTCCACCTTACCTTGAAAGAAAACAGAGCCTTCCCAGCTCTTGTCTCTACAGGTCTCTCTTGCAATACTTTACACCCAGCATCACTAATGGGTGCTACTGGAGCGTTTATAAAGGTGGATTAATAATCCTCCCCATTTGTGTCCTAGCCCTCTTGCACATCTGAAAGGGTCTGGTATTTCTTACGTTGCTTGAATGCTTTTCGTTTTCTATGCAGTGCCAACGGTTAGAGGTAACTAATGTTTTGCAGGGAGCATTGCCACCAGTGACTCGCTTATTATTCATCCGATATAGATAAAGTTCAGCTTGCAAACCTGACTAGACAGTATAAAAACAAATCGTATTGCCTCACCTCACCACTGTCCAGACTCATTGCCAAATTCCGCTCTGGTGAAGGGGGTTAGGTGGGACTGTCATATGGCTGATGCTTACCTGGGGTAATATGCCCCAGTTGAGCCAAGCATTTTAAATATGTATGTAGTTCTGTAAGAATGAGAATTACCCACCAGAACTAACGCCCTCCTCGCATTCCTGCCTGACACCATTGCTGTAGATAATGTCTGTACTTTCTTTAGTAAGTAAGTGCTGCCTTTCTGCCAACCCACCAGCTTTTGGCTTCTCTCCACAGGAAGCAGGGAAGCTGCGTTCACCTATGCCATTACTGCTGCCGGGGTTGCACACGCTGTCACGGCCGCCTGCAGCCAGGGCAACCTCAGCAATTGTGGCTGTGACCGAGAGAAACAGGGCTACTACAACCAGGAGGAGGGCTGGAAGTGGGGAGGCTGCTCTGCGGATATCAGATACGGCATTGAGTTCTCCCGGAGGTTTGTTGATGCCCGAGAAATCAAAAAGAATGCACGGAGGCTGATGAACTTGCACAACAATGAGGCTGGAAGAAAGGTATTCCAGAAAGGACGAGCGATGGGGTAACGTGTGCGCTGGAGGACGGGGGGAGGCTGGCTTGGTGGCAGGAGGCATACCCCGAGAACTTACCCCTCTGCTGTTATCCCACACCCACATCCAGTTACCTGATGGCATCTAATGTTTACTTTTTGTTGCTGTTTCTTTTTATTCAGAGCTGGCCATGTATTATAGATGCTCCTCTAAACACTTCTGCTTCCTAAGCCTTCTTTCCAGTCCCACTGATAACAGAGAGGACTTTGTTGGAGCTGTTTGGCATAACATGTTTGGCATTTTTCATCTCCTTTGCAAAAGTCTAGCAAGAGTTGTCGAGGCCTGTGATGGGACAGGACTGAGTGTCTGCATTGCTGAACTCCCACAGCACTTGCAGCTATTTACTCCATCCAAAATCAAAAAACTTCTTTGACCACAGCTCTAATGAAATACACACTTCATAGCAAAGGCACAATTGTCCATTTCGCACTGGTGGGCTACAAATGGCTGCATAAGCGTCACTTTGGAAGAAGAGAGTTTCACGTCTACAACCATGACTGAGTTGCTTGCAATGGAAATGATACACCTCATGGAGCTATGCCAATTTATGTCCATTGAATAACATTCCTCATAGCTCTCAAAGCTTGTCCTTTAAAAAGTATAACAAATCTTTCTGCATAATACATACCTACCTCAGGAAAGATTTTTCTATATGCTTCAAAGTGTTTTCACCCAGGTAAAAAAATGCTCCTTCTACCTTCCAGTGTTGTAGAAGACTCCAATATATCACTCCTCCACATCTAGCCCCCAAAGTTAGACTGAAATTTTCTCCCTTACTTTGTGTGTGCTTTCAGTCCTACATCAAACACTAGCTGGTGAGGTGGGCAGAGATGGTTGAATTGGCGGTGACAGAAGCAGTACAATTACCTCACTACCTGTGTTTTGGAGAATGCTTATTAACACTGTCATGGTTTAACCCCGGCTGGCAGCTAGAACCACACAGCCGCTTGCTCACTCCCTCCAGTTGTCACAGGGGAGAGAATCAGAAGAGTAAAAGGGAAGAAAAACTCGTGGGTTGAGATAAAGACAGTTTACTAGGTAAAGCAAACACCATGCACACAAGCAAAGCAAAATAAGAAATTCATTCACTGCTTCCCATGCGCAGCCAGGTGTTCAGCCATCTCCAGGAAAGCAGGGCTCCATCACATGTAATGGTTACTTGGGAAGACAAATGCCATAATTGCGACATTCCCCCCTTCCTTCTTCTTCCCCCAGCTTCATATACTGAGCATGATGTCATATGGCATGGAATATCGCCTTGGTCAGTTGGGGTCCCAACTTCTTGTGCCCCCCCCAGACTACTCACTGGTGGTGTGGTGTGAGGAGCAGAAAAGCCCTTGGCTACTTAGCAACAACCAAAACCACCAGTGCACTATCACACTATTCCCATCCCAAATCCAAAATATAGCACTATACCAGCTGCTAGTAAGAAAGTTAACACTATCCCAGCTGAAACCATGACATACCCGGGCCATGCAAGAAAACCTCCTGGGCACTGCAGTTGGTTGTGCACTGAAACTGAAGGTGGTGTACGAACAGTCATCCATTGGGATGAAAGTATTGCATAAATTCAAATTGGTAAAAGAGACTGGTTATGGGACATAACCTCAAGTGTACAGAGAGACTTGATACTGGGTTGATGCTCAATACTAGATTGATGCTTTATACTGAGGTCTCCGGATGTGAAGGAGACAGCTGACTGAAGAGCCAGACAGAAAGGCATCCTTAAGAGTAGCACAATCTTTTTTTCCCAAAACTTGCTCAGTTAGGGGGTAAGAATACCTCACACTGCTGTATTGCAGCTTGGAAAATCCAGGTCTGATCACTTATTTGGGCTTTTCACCTTGGTGTCATGCATTGCCTTTGGATGCAGAAGAAGATGGAAGCCACGTTAGACTTGCAAGGGAGCATTTATTACCACTAGATGCATTATGATCCCTGCTTAAACTGGAAACCCTCTGTAGTGGGCACCGTGCCATCCCCATGGAGATGTCGATGCACATCCTGTTTTGAACATGTTACAGTCTAGATGTGAAAGAGGGACAAAAGAGCAAAAGTGGATGCATAGATGGAGAATAGCAAAATCCCTTGCCCAAGGACAGAAGGCGGCTCCATATCTGAGGCAGGCACTGATCCCAGGTCCCCCACTTCTAAATATAGTCCAGTAACCACTAGACCACATTGCTGATTCTTATTAAGCAAATTATATTTTTACTCTTCATCAGAATTTCATAAGCAGGGGGACATAAGAAAACCAAAGAAGTGCGTGCTTTTACAAATATTTCTGGTAGCAGCATTCATGCAAATGTATTTCTTTTAACATTTCTAAAAACATAATTTTCTGCAAATTTTCTTGCAAAAACAAATGATAACACTCACTTTTGTGCTTTTGAGATAGGAGTAAAAAAGTGTCTAAATACCGACAATATAGGTTTTTTTTCCCCAAGTACCCTTTTTCATAAATAGTATTTTGGAATTCCCACACTTTTTTGTTGTTGGCAGTTTTCAGTAGTTATTTATACCCATATATTTTCATTGTAATCATTAATGCATCATATTGCTTTCAAAAGCGAAGGATTTGGTGCAGCTTTTTGTTTTTAAGTACAATCCATCAAATCCTGAGGAATGTGCTCATATAAAAGATGGTTTGGGGGCCATGTTTAGAAATAATGTTGGTGTTATGACATACATTCCCATGAAATGAATATGCAAAGTTGGACAGCATATAATACTTAGTGATTTTGGTTCATCTGAGATCATCTGCTATTTGTATAAATTAGACATTCTGAATTTGAGACTGACTGAAACTTTAGGTTAGAACAAAACTCTGGAAACTAGGACATACTTGCTTTGTTTTTTGGGTCGGACCTTTAGGAAAGCAGCCACAGAGTTTTGTGCAATTTCAACATGAAATCACAAGTCCCTTCTGAGAATCCACGCAAATTTGAAATCTGACCTACATCCACCTGAAATTTGGTGGTTTTGGGGGTCTTGGGTAAACCTGGGTTGGATTGTGCGCCTAACACAAAATCTGAAACCAGGAGATTTTGCTTATGTGTGGGTGTTGTTCTGACATACTCCACATGGTTCTTATTCACACTCAAGTTATGTCTCACACTGCATTTATGTCTCGGCACTTGCTGAAGCACAACACTGAACCTTCATCTTTCTCCTTTCCCCTTCCAACATCTCACAACACAACTGGGAAAAGCTCATATCTCTGAGTAAGACTCTGTCAGTACCATCCTGCTGATCTGAATGTGACTTGTCTTAAAATTTGGAAACAGTTTGAAGCCAAGCTTCTGGTTCGTGACTACTATTACTAAGAACCAAAGTAAGGGTATTTTCCCCTCCTTCTGAGTAGGAATAAAAGGTAAGAAGGAGACCACAGGCAACTCAGATTATTATTTTTTTTTTTTACCTCTCTGCTGCTTCAGAAGTTCTCAAATAATCTTTTCAACCTTGGGGTGGGAATGCCAAGACAGTAAAGGAATTACATGTTTTTGTAGCTTCCTACAGAGATTCTGCCAATCATTAAAATATTTCTTAGTTACAGCTCAGTCTTACCAAAACTGGTGCAGGGAAAAAAATCCAACGACTTGATTATATGAACGTTGGTCCATTTCCCAAGGTCTTATATTTCACAGAACTTTCACTATCAAAACCCCTCTCACATTTAAATGTATAATGGTAAAGGCTCACAATTCTTATTCAGTACTGGCTTAGTTCACACTGAATTGGCTTTTTGAGTTAGGTGACAACAATATTTAGCCAATAAATCTGCTATCTTCATTTTAGTCTTCTCTTTAAATCCCAGAGCCTCCTAAGACATGAGAAAAAAAGGATGCAAAGAACTCCCACCCCCCCTACTGTTATTTCCAACTTGCTGTGAAGTCAGTGTAAGACCTCTGATGACCTCACTAGACCTCTACCAGGTGCCCAGAAGATCATTGCTAGGATCATTACCCAGAGCAATTATTTGGATGCTCTTTTATAGCATCGCATGGAATTTTTCATGTCCTGGGGCAGGAATTTTGCCCATCTTTAATCTCTCCCAGCACTTGTCCCAGACACGCCTGAGAGTCAGAGGCGTTTGTAACTAAAACAGTGGTGATGATGTTTTGCTCTCATAGGGATGTTCTCAAAAGCCAGCCCGCTGGTATTTCACTGTTGTTAAAAATAGAGCCCTGAGGAATTTCTCTTCAAGGAAAAAACAGCACGCTCTACAAATAATTGCGCTAACTTTGCAAACAGATGGGGGGAAACAGTTCTGGGGGCACAGCTGAGATGCTCAGCACAACACTCTGATAAAGTACCTCCTTGAAAACAGATGATATTTAGGCTTTTCAGGGAACTTCTGATGACTTTGGAAAGAGTGAAGCCCCCAGCTGCCCCACATTGCATCCCCTAATTGGTCTGCATTGCATGTCTAAGAATTATTTCAGCTAATGTCAAATTTGTGAAGTTTCTAGTAAATCTGTAATGAATAGCACCAGTGACAAAATAATAAACTTGCCGTTGGTGCCATTTGGAAGAAATAAATGCTTAGCGATTCCCAGTGACATGAGACGCTACCGATGGAAGATTTATGCTTTGCGGCAAAACAGCGTCATGCTGTGTAAAAGAGCGAAGTAGCTAACTTCACCATCATGTTTTAGATGGCCGCTATGATTCAGGATGGAAAGTACAAGTTTGGTAAATGAAAACAAGCCCCCAAAGGAAGACTAATGTAAGTCTAATGCAAATCTTACTGAAAGAATGGTTTGTTGCAAATCTGAATGATTACAGAGAGATCTGGGGGCAAAATTTTGATAGAGTAATGAAAAATTAAATACCAGTAAAACCAAGTAAGCTTTGATGCTGTTTTATGAGACAGCTTTCTACCATGTATTTTTAGAAACAAGTATCTTTATTCTGGGATAAATGAACTTAGAAAGAGTAACATCTGGGAACTCGCACCATTAATCTTAACTTTTTGCTGAAAGCTTCAAAACAATGACCGGCTCTCATGGGGAATCTCAATTACAAAAATGGGTTTTTCTGTTTGTTTGTTTTTAAGGGGGGAGCTAAAAGAACAAGCTGACAAATTGGTAGCAGATCACAGCTTTTACCAAAAAGAAGAAAAGAAATGTTTCTAACAGTTTATCAATCAATTAGGCTCTTACGATAGACAATGACTGTGGTTATGTGGAGAAAAAGCTGGCCTATTTCTTTCCCTTCCAGAAACACGCCCATCACACTGACTGCCAGCAATTCAGCCTGGTACCAGCCCAATATTTAGTCCTTTGTAATGTCGATGGGTTTTTCTTGTTGTTTTTTTGGAATGCCTGGAAGATGACAACATCTTATTTTACATTTGAAACAATAAGAGTATGGGGACAAAAAANAAAAAAAAAAAAAAAATTCAGGCTCTCTTCAGGAGAGATTAGTCAATTACTTGGGACAACATTTCCATCTAAGCCATGGCTCGTTCTCACAGTTCCTGGCGCCACAGGACTGTGGTACTGGGAAGGGATTTTTGCTGACATGCTTTGCCGGTAGAACAGCTAATGAGGTGATTGGTTGGTCACCATTCACATTATATACACACACACACACACACACATATAGATATATGTAGGCGGGGCATGTGTGTACATAATTATGTGTATTTATAGATATTTATGTGTTGTCTGTGCATAAAATGTGTAAGAAAGTGTTAGCTCACTTCACATGAAATATTTAAACTAATAAGCTCACTTCTGCAAGATGCACAGCATGCCCTAATATGTTGCAAACTGCCTTCACTGTCACCTAACAGACCATAAAGATTAGAAGAAAAACCCCAGAAAAAGACTCTGGATGAAATGTTCCAAAGCCGTAGTGGAGGCTGAATCCCAGTTTCAAAAGTGAAAGCCGATTAATTTTATGCTCCTATTAGCCTAAAATATTCTTCAAAATGCGACTTTGTTTCCTAAGTCATTTCAGCGATTTAAAGAATGTGACTTTCCAGGTTTTACAGCCCTGAGTCCATAATTTGCTGAAAGTTTCTTTCTCTGAAAGAGACGAACTATTTCACTGCACATCCCTTGAGAGAACACTCAAAGAAAAGCTTTCGATAGTTGTGCTTGATGGCATACTTTCCGCTTTCCCACTTAAATTGATTTGCAGACAGATATAAATCCAATTTCAAAAAGTTTGGTGTTACAGCTTGGGTGGGTTGGATGGATAACTAATGCTTATCCATATGTCCCGAATATGCAAGCTTTGGCTCAAAATCTCATGAGGATAGTTCTCCTGCTTCCAGTTGGGCTGGATTTACTAGCCTATTTTTTTCTTCCAGAAACACACCCTTAATATTGACTGCCAGAAGCTACATCTGGTACTATCCTACTTTTTGAACTCTTTGCTTTAAAATTAGAGGGGGAAATAGCCAAATATTTTAGGACTTGCTAAATGGTTTTATTCTAGAAATGTGCATGCCCATGCATATCATGCAATGTATGCAAGACAGATATCATCCATCTGGTAAAATATTACTGCACCCTGTCCCCCCAAAAAAAAACCCAACCACCCTGACATCTCTATATTTCTTGACAGAATTAAAACAGTAATATAATGATTTCATCCCTTCAAGATGATATTTAAAATTTTACCTTCAAGCTTGATAGCAAATTCCCTAGAAACCAGAGTAAAATACTGCAATCGCACTCAGTTTGGGAATGATTTAAAGGGTGCTTCTCAAGTTTTTTTTTTTTCTTTTTGCAGCATCACACTGTAAAAATAAATTTCATAAAGTTTTAACCAATTGCAGTAGTTTATTGCTCAAACTTAGAAGTTATTCTCTCTTTTTTTCTAGAAGGTAGGGAAGAGGCACAGATGGGTAAGGCTCTATAGTCCATCCCCACAGTAGTAGGGACTTTCATCTGATGGGCAGCTGGTCTCCAAATCCCAAGCTTATTTTCCTGCTAGCCAAGGGGAGAATTTAGGTAGAGAGAGCAGTGGGCCGCCTTCAGTTTTTTTAGTGCATTCAGTGGGGATACTACAGGAGTGGGTGCCTTGCCTAGGGAGGCAGGTGAAGGGTAGGAGGAGGTGAATCGATGCCTCTTGGTACGTCAGAGGGTCCCCAGTCCTGCTGAGCATTGGCCAGTGCCACGGAAAAGCCACCTCACGCTGTGGCTGGATAGTACCCGCTGCAAAGCAGAGGCTCCCTGTTCCCATCAAACCAAACAATAAGAAAAAAAGGGATGTGACAAGAAAGAGAGTAAGCAGAGTAATTCAGTTCCTCATCTCCCATCCCACAGGGTATAAACACTGTTTTGATGCTTGATGGAGCAACCTCACAGAGGAGCAGAAAGAAACGTATGCGTCTGAAGCACCCATATTCCTCTCCTGCTGGGTCTCTGTTTTCTCTTCATGGGGCTGGGCACAACCTGAGGAGGCATGACAATGAAGTGCTCAATTTTGGGCTCTGTGATCTGCTATTAATGAAGAATATTTCCAGGACATTTGTATTAGAGGAGTAGTGTTGCACCCTACTAATGTTAGCTACACCCCTGGCTATCTGAGTTAAAAAGCCAAACCCAAACAAACCCAACTTTGTTTCCCAGATGGGTGCATGAGATCAGCATTTTGACAGCAGCGGTGGACCCCAGGCTGCACTCAGACTTAGGTTCGGCATTGCCCACACATCATCGGCAAGCCATTGGCTCTCGTGGCTGCAGCCACTCAAGTATCAAAGGGGTGGTGACATCTTATAACCAGAATCCACCTCCTTTGGAACTGGTATTACCCCCCAAAAAAGTTGATCGCTTGCATATTTCATGGGGGGAAACTCCTAAAGTCTTCTATTTCTTTTTGATACTGCACTCAAAAAGTAATAGGGATTTTGTTACATTCAACATCTGGTCCAAAAATGTGCATTTCCACTAAGGAAAACACAAACCAGAAAAGGCAAGCCAAAACAAACACACACAAAATGTTACTATTGTTTTTACATATTTCATCCAGATAGGATTTTTAATATGTACAGAAACTGTATCTGATGTTATGCAGTTGGGTCTAGATATGGAACTTGAAAAGATTAATTTCTTTTCATGCATATCATTTTGTTTTATTTCAGTCTTCGCAAGTCTTTTTCTACTTAACTGGCAATGGACAACCCTCAAATTGCATTTTCAGTGTATGATTTATATAGGTATAAAAATATGTGGGATAAGAAAGCTTTAACATTATATTTCACAATTCATTTAACAAAGTAGCAGTAGTTAGAAAATTTTACTTGGCAAGACCATACCGGGGTGGGAGTGGGCCTGTATGTGGAAAAGGGACCTAAGGAATGTTCCTATGATTAGTCTGAGGCAGCACAGTCCAACGATGGGAATTTGCTCTCGGAGGTAGATCGTGCTGTAAACCATTCAAGATTAGATACGAGGCACTGACATATATGACAAATGAAACTGCTGAGAGAGTGGGTCGTACAAGCTAATGATTTTCAATCTTTAATCAGGCACCTAGCTTGGCACAGTGTATTAGATTGAGTAAATAAGTACCTTTAAGGCCCAGGGTCAAAGCTTTGACGGGAATTTTGCTGAGGAAAAGTGAGCTGGAGGGACACTTAGGAAGAAAAACATGAGTCGCTCTTCATTTGCAGCATTGAGAAGGTCAAATCCTGCAAACTTTGCCAGGTCCAGTGGCACCTTGCTGGCAAGCAGGAAGCTGCTGGAGATACCACGCAGATAGACATACCTCTGGGAAAGCTGGAGCGTGCCGGCTTGTCAGCAAAGAGGAACGCTCCGCAGCATCTGGGTGGAAAGAAGGAAAAAAAATCTTGCTTAGAATCTGCTTAGTTTGGGCCTTGTATTCCCTGACCTCCAAGTTTTTGGGCACAATTTTATACCCACAGCTGACTGTGGGCACACAAATTATAGCATTCAGGAATTTAACTACCTGATGATTGGGCCTGTGCTCAGTGTTGTAACCCCAAGCATTCCACATTCATGAGAGAAGCCTCCAAAAAAATAAAAAAACCTGCGAGGTTGGCTTCAGGATCAGGAATTAATACTTTTTGAAACTTCTGCTTTTTTGAGCCTGCGTGGCTTTCATTTGCAAGTTCTTCCACTATCATAAACAGTGGGAACCTTTAAAAAAGTATAGCAGTGAAATCAGATTTCTGTACAGCAAAATGACTCACAGAACTGGACCTTCATAAAGACAACAACAGAAAAAGAAATCAAGACCTGGGATAAAGTTCCTGGAGATTGTACTACAGAGGGTGTCAGGCAGTGCTGTATATAAATGGCAGAGTCTCAACCAAAGGCAAACACACAGAGGCAAACATATACATGCACACACATCCATATATAAATATACATATACAAAGATACCACCTAGGACACCAGAATGGGTGACATCTTGGTTTTTTCAGGAATAATGACGCTTTCTGTTGTATCAGGGAAGCACGTCCACCAGAGAGACGGAGGATCCTTGGAGCAGTGCCCAGCCCACACAAGGCTAAGGTGCCTCACAAGCTTCATCCCCTCCCACTCTCTGAGCGAGTTACTGACTTGGCCTTTTCGAACTAAAAAACAGGCACCACAAACACATGCAGAACCTGACGAAACACATATTAAACCACAAACCTGCGCTTCACCAAGATTTACTACTTAGGGAGCAAAGGAGCACCAATCAGGTGTGGTAGATCCATCCCATTGGTAACGCTTTCCTGGAAGTCCTTGGATCGTAGAGGTCTTTGGTGAAGGCATAGAGAAGGTTGTCTCCATCCACCTTTTGTCATGGATTTTGCTATAGTCCTTGTGCTGCAACTGCATGTTGATGCTTTGTTGAGAGAGCTGTAGAAACAGGGTGGTTTAAAAAAACCCCACCCCATATTTCAGAAATATCAAGCAAAATTTATTAGCACTTTTCTACTTATCTACACACACATCTAAATACCAATAGATTATTTCAACCCAGATTTGTGGAATAGGATTTGAATCTTGTTTGGGGGTCTTCTGCACAGGCACAAAGTAGACACAGAGGAATCCTGAAAGGCCCCGGAGTATTTCCTAAGGCATTCCTCTACTCACTGCCACTGAAATGCTGCTGCTGCTGCAGCAGAAGGTGGCAAGTTTTCTGGCTTCTCTTTTTTCCGCAGGAAAGGCAGGAAGGTGATACAGCTTGTTGGAGAAGCAGAGGCCGTTCCAGTGTCCATCAAAAGCTGCTCATCACAGCCTTGCTGATTTTCTTTTTAGAGTAGTTGCAGCTATAGGAGCTTCTTCCCTAACCCAGTAAACCTTCCTGGAAATCACCTTTTCTGCCTCTGAAAGGCTAACTTGACCTTGACCTGGGAAAAGCCTGTGTTTCCAGAAGGTCTAAGGTATTTTTGACTAGGATGCTCAGCTAACTTGTACTTGCTACTGTATGCTGGCAAGGGAGAATCAAAACCAAATATTCTCTTTAATATTGAAACCCCAGAAATTTGGGAAAAAACAAAACATACAATTTAAGTGAAACTCAAACAACTCAGGAGGGTGCCCTCTATTTGCAGGGATAACCAGATCTGTACAGCTTTTATTTTAAGGCCAGTTTCTTAAGCAGTAAGCATTTTTTACTTCCCTTCTACTTCATTATGCCATTGTACTCAGATTTCGGCCCTTTTATCCTTTGCCCATTTCAGTCATGTTCTGGGATCTGCAATGAAACCGCTACAGGAGATGGTCTGCAGCATCAGTAATGCTTTAGGACAAGCTCGGTAGCTCATATTTCTGTCTTAGCATCCCATTGCGAAGGGGAAAGATCGCTTCGCTTTGTTCTTAAGGCTTGATTTTCATAAGCTAATGATGACTGTGGGTGTAATTGTGGTCAGGCTTAAGTGGTAGCACGAGGGCAGAAAAACAGAGAGGCGCTTCCGTGAGGCCGGTTTCCCCGCTGCTGCGCACACGGGCATCTGCTTGCCATCCCCTCCGGGCGTACCCCCGTGGCCGGGGGAGGAGGGATACGCCAGCCATCGAGCGTCTTGGCTGCAGCAGAGGAGGGAGGTTGGGAGCGGAGTGTGAGCCCAAACACCCGCCAGTGCTTGGGTCCCTTCTAGGCACCATCTGACACTGGATTAACCTCCTCTAGATTAATCTCCTCTAGCAATAATAAATACTTTCACTTCTCTTTGGCTCGCAGCTGAGCAGGACCCTTTAGTGAGTTTTGTAATCCTCTAGTGTTGCGCAATCGTTGCTCTGGTGCAAAAAATGTATTTGTGGCTGAACATTTGCTCGATATTTGGGCTAGATGCTGCAGAGTGCTGCTTCTAAAGGGGGTGGTATGCTCTGTGAGCTAAATAGTTAATAGATATGCTGGTATTGCCACTGCCGGTATAGGCAAAATTTTTAATTACGCAGTGAACATGAATGCCTATTCAGCCATACAGTATACATAGTTCTGTGATATTAAAGCTGGTGAAAACTTTTTAAACATTCTTTGAATGTTACTTAAGGCAATTAAGCTTAAATATTCTGAATTTTAAAAAAAATTTAAAAAACTTTTGGGTTTTTTCTGTTTTCAAAATGACAATGGCTTGAATTATTTTTTTTAAGTCACTGGAATCCCATGGATTACTTTGTCTCTAAAGACATGTCTTCTCAAATTTCAGTAAATCTTCTCCAATATTTGGAAACAGAATGCAAATCTTTTCTATTAAATTGTAAACACTGCGTTACTGACCAGGCGCCATGTAAAACAAAATATATTATGAGCATTCTGCTGGCAGGTGAGGAGATTTATAAGCATGCCTTTGAAAAATTTCAACCAGTAGTAATGAATATGCATATGAACTAAATAGACTGAGATTTAGGCCAGCTTGCAATACTGTTTTCCCACAGTAACAATATGCAAATGTCTGTACACATAGGTTCTCGAAGAGAGAATGAAATTGGAGTGCAAGTGTCACGGAGTTTCAGGTTCCTGTACAACTAAGACCTGCTGGACCACGCTCCCTAAATTCAGAGAGATTGGATATATACTGAAAGAGAAATACAATGCTGCAGTGCAAGTGGAGGTGGTACGAGCCAGTAGACTAAGACAGCCAACCTTCCTGAAGATCAAGCAGATTAAGAGTTACCAGAAACCCATGGAAACGGATTTAGTGTATATCGAAAAGTCACCCAACTACTGTGAGGAAGATGCTTCCACGGGGAGCGTCGGGACCCAGGGACGACTCTGCAACCGCACCTCTCCCAATGCGGATGGGTGCGACATGATGTGCTGCGGAAGAGGGTACAACACACACCAATACACCAAGGTGTGGCAGTGTAATTGCAAATTCCACTGGTGCTGCTTTGTGAAGTGCAACACGTGTAGTGAGAGGACAGAGGTGTTCACCTGCAAATAATGGCATCATGTGCAAATGAACAGAACAAATCACCACGAGTGAAGAAAGTGGAGTACAACAAACGACGACAGCATCATTTTGCACATCTAATCTTCTTTGGAAAAAATACTCCAACAAACACCACAACAACCACTCCCTCCCCACTACTTACTTACACTTCTAAGGATGGTGCATTTTGGCTGGCTGGCTGTTGTAACTGCTTTGGAAACAAGGGCAACAGGATTAAGGTGATGTTGACAACCACATGAAACTTTCTCTCTCTCTCTCTTTTTTTTTTTTTTAAACTACAATCTGGGTGTTGCAGAGTTCTCCTAGTAAGTGTTTTAAGTTATACATATCAGAGAAGCTGATTGCATTGCAGCTCCCATGAAATTTAAAAGCAAAAGACACTTTCTCTTATTTTACAACAACAAAACCACCAAGCCCTGTGCAAACAAAGACTTTCTTTTTTTTAAGGAAGTGAAATCTTCACTGACTAGAACACAGCAGTCTTGCTGCAAAAACCTAAATTTCTAAGAAAGCAGGTAGAGAGAAAACAACTGGTAGGGAGACAAAATCTGTGGCGGAAATACTCCACTATCAGTTTGGAAAAAATAAAGTTCATAAAAGTACATCAGCTGCCAGTGACACTGGAACTCTTTGAATGAACATTAAAAATAATTATTTATGTTTTTAATAGTATCAAAAAATTCTAAGCACTAACGGGTAGCTATGTCTTAATTCTGTACTAAATGTAAACTTATTGGAACTCTGACTTTATGATTTTTGTATTTGGTTCTCCCTAAGTTCTTCAATGCTACTGATCTGTTGTCACTCCACTATTAGAGAGTTCAATTACTGTAGGCCTTAAGCAATTACCAGAACTGAACAAAAAGATCACGCGAAACTGTGGTTACAAATGCTTGATAAAGACTTTTCCCACTTGCCTCCTGAATAAGAATGACTCTTTTTAGACTCAGGCTTAAGGTGTGGAGCACCTGTCCTCAGCTCCTCGTAGGGAGTTTTAGGATACAAAGACATGCTTCGACAAATATCAAAGGTTTTGCTTTACCGTCAAATGCACTGGCAGGATCTTCCAAGCATTGCATTTTGCCTTTAACGGTTGAAAGTTGCTATTACCACTAGTTTTAAATAACTCATGCTCAGCACGAACTGAGAAGTTAATGAAAATATGTTAGCTGAGCTCTAGGCTGCTGCAACCTGTGAGCTGTGGTGGCTTCACGAGCATAAGAAAGCTAAAATTTGGGTTAGTCTGCGTCGTTGTTATTCTAAGGTTGGCAATAACGTACCCCCCTGGTAAACACATGAGTGTTAAGAAAGAAACTGACTTTTTACACCAGCACACAAGTATAATTCAGACACCTTTTCCCGATGAGAGATTTTTTTTAAATCCTCAGATATTTTACTGCTGTAAAATCCAGTGATTTTAACCCCAAGATACATGCCCACTTTTAACACAGCACATTTAATCACATAAATGTTTGCTTGCAGCAAGGGTCCCTACCTGATTTTCTGAAAACTTGGATTAAAAATTTCCTAACGTCCGCATATCTGCATTTCTAGCTTTTGTTTCATTTTATTACTGCTATTGAGGGTTGCACAGCCATGAGCGCTCCCCACCAGACATGGGAGCACTTCCCACACCACACAGCGCCCTTGGGGCAAGGGGCTGGTGGAGGTACTGCTCCGCCAGCTCCCATGCTGGATATGCGAATGAGCCAGGATCACCTCCGTAATTTATGGACCTGAATTATCAGAAGTAACTCATCACCTGGGGACCTTCGTTTGAACAGTCATGAGGACCTGCCTTTCTGACCCCAAGCACTTACCCTCTGAAAATCAGACCCCTTTGATGAGTCTCCCACGGAGCAATCCAAAAT
Organism: Dromas ardeola; assembly: GCA_013398915.1. Taxonomy (NCBI): domain Eukaryota; kingdom Metazoa; phylum Chordata; class Aves; order Charadriiformes; family Dromadidae; genus Dromas; species Dromas ardeola. Next base: position 569,904 of record VYZM01011581.1, on the reverse strand, counting down.
TGAAGAGCTCATATTTTTTCCATTGCTGCTGTTGGTTTCTAACTACCGGCTAGAAATTCAAACTCAGCCCTGGCGTGAATGAGTGCAACTCCACAGAAGTCAACAGGGGCCCCCCAAAATGCTTGAGTCACCCCATGTAATTTAAAGTCCCTTTGATTTATGGGTATTGTTGAATAATAGTGATATACTGTACTTTCACTACATTCTTGACAGGAAGCAAATAAAGCTCCCAAGCACGGTAATGCACAGTCTTATGGTACTAGATACTGTAAATATATTAGAATAGTATTTGTTAAGTACAATTGAGGAATCCAATTAAGTTATATTATTGTATATCGTTTAAATGTCTATAGAGTATTTTAAATTATTGTGAACTACACTGCGTTAAAAAAGAAAAAAAAAAAAGGTTATATATTATAACACCAACCACTCTGAAAAGTGGACCAAAGTGACACTTTCTCTTTTTTTTTTTTTTTTCATACTCCTATTTCAAATAGCTCTGTCAGCTATTGTAACACCATGGTAACAGTCCTACTATTGGATGCGCTGTCTAGAATATAATGTTTCAGAGCATCCTATAAAAGCTTTGCTCGTGTGGGGGTGCAGCATTCAGAAAGGTACTGTATGGCACAAAGCAGGGGCTGACCACAGAAATGCATGGACTTTGAACTGTGACCCAAGAAAAAGCAGTTTTTGTCAGAAAACGCCATTACCATTAATTTACTGAAACATCCCCCAAAAAGGGTGACCTTTTAACGAAGGTGTCTATGAACAGAAGTGGGTTACACACAACATTTATTTTTAAAAATGTAGTTTGATGTCAAAGAACTGTGATAATAGAGGTTTGAATGCGACCAGCAACACTATGTGGTTTAACCATACCTTAGCCATGACAAAACTCAAAATACTGTATGTTATTAAAGAATTTAAGAGCAAAGATCAATTTGTTTACTATGTTAATGTTTTATGGCAAGCAGAAAACAAAAGATGAAATGTGTTTCCATTAAAACTTAATTTCCCCCCCTTCTAGTTCCCTTTCTTCTTGTTTGTTATTCATTTAGAAAAAAAGGAAGAAGGCAACAATGCCTTATGGGAAAGCCATTTGTGTACAGGCTTCTCTGGATGAGAAATGATATGCAAATTCCAAGTCCAAAGCAGTTTTTGTGTCTTGTGAGAAACAGTAACGAACGTGCCTGTGTTTGGTATCGCAGTCCAAAGTCATCTACCTACAGCAATGGTACAGAGAAACTGGCACTAGCACCCACCTTGTTACTACCAGAGACTTTGGGTGGCTCGAATGAGAAGGAGATAAATGTTTTATGGTAGAAGTGTGGCATCAGACTCCAAAATAGTGCTCAACCACGAAAACCTCTCATAACAGACTAGCAAACAGAGAGAAATAAGAGGCGTAGAGGAGAGGCTTGAAGGCCCTGACTTCAGCACTTTCTTATTCAAGCAAGTCATGGACACATCTGAAAACCTACCCAAATCTGGACCTGAAAGATTTTACAGCATTTACTTTGATCAGAATAGTAGCAGCCCCTTTGATATTGAGAACAGTGTCTTCCTCCACGAAATCTAAAGAAAATGTACAACCTTTGTTGTATTTGCCCCTCAGGGAAGATATACAGCTATAGATAAAGGTATAGCCAAATTCCACATGAACTAAATCCAAAATAACTTCATTAAAATGAACGGAGTTGCCCTGGGTTTAGAGCAGTGTAAGTATGCACAGCATTTTACCCATGGATGCCAAAGAAAACACTGCACCTTCTTTCTAATTACATCATGGGAAACTTGTTAATAGAGCTGAAGGAAGTTTTTATAGCAAATGGTAATATTACATTTGTTTCTACGATGACATCTGGAAAGTAGATGAAACTCATCAAAAGGGTTGCAAATCTTTTAACAAATCTAAAGCATGTTGTGAGTAGGTCACTTAAAGTTTCAAACGTATTTCCATGGATTTCTTTCTTAGTTTAAGGTTAAAACCTAAAAGTGATACTGAACGTAATAAATCAAGACCTCCCCTTATACCAGCTTTCCCATGCGAATAACTTGATGTGCCTTTCACTATTGAAGGCACTATTGGTGTTCAACAGAAAATGCTTTCTATAAAGCTAGAGAAAATTTGCATTCATAGCAATTTTCATAACTGGGCAGAATGACTTCATGTTTCCTTTCCCATCCTTCAGACCTTTTGTTGCAATGACAGTTCCCACAGCGAAGGCGGTACAGTAAGTGGTACAGTAAAGACCCAACATTCTTCTCTCCGAGTGACGGCCACAACGAGATGTGGGATATACACAACTAAAACTATGTCCAAGGGAAAAAAAACCATCAAAGTTGGAAAGGCAGGGGAAGTTGTAAGCAATTTCAGTTTGTGATACTGATATCGTAAGAAACCTCCTGCACGCAACACAAACCGCATTGTAGGCTGAACTTTACCCACAAACTTTTTTCCCCTCGTATCCAAAGTCCCTGTCTGCAAGTCTGCAAATCCGTACTCTTTCGCTGGAGAACAAGCACACCCAAAGGTTGGCAAGTATCTTCCTTTTGGCGTTTTAGCTGCTATTAGGAAATTGTAGGGGATCATTTTCTGACAGGGGAGATGCAGGTGCAAATTTAAAATTTGCATCTCATTTTTTAAATGAAGATCTAGGGTGTTTTTCCCTGCACATTCCTGCAGTGCAGATACATGTGCTTTAAAAGATTGGTTTGGTGAATAAAGATGGCAGTTTTCACATAATACATGGTTATTGGTTATAATGTGTTCCACAGCATGCTGAGGCAGAGGAAATAATAAAAAATCTTGAGTCATGCTGTTTTTACTCAAGGTAATACACTAAATATTACCTGTTTGGAGACCCTGGTGTGATTCTATTTTATAAGATGATGCTTTCCATAACTTGGTACTATGAAAGGTCAAAAAAATGGGAATAATAAAGTTTGCTTTGGTCCTGGATCCTCTTATTCTTCCTGTAAACAGACCATAAGATCAATAAGGAACGAGCTTAATGACATTTAAACTTGTTCATAAGTATTAAAGACGATTAAGATATTTGTTTCATAGCTGATCCCAAACAAATGGCACTGCACCAGACATTGCAAATGTTTGCATTGAAAGCCAGTTGTATGATTTGCCTCTGCCTTGATTTGCCCAGCAATTTAGGGGAAAACCAGCATTTTAGATCCCATACAGCTAAAAGGAATTCCCAAGGAGATTACAAGATTTTGATCTTATTGTTTAATTCCTGTGGCTGAGAATGAAAAGGAGCATTCCCTCAATCTTTGGGTAAAGGGAAACCCAAAGGCATTTTGAAGACTATTCACACCACTCAACTTAAAAGACTAAAAGACTGGCTAAGTGAGCTGACAGCCTTGCCGGACTCCCTCCACAATAGGGAGAGAGAACTTGCTCCGGGGGAGGTGTTAGTTTAGCTCTGACGGACCCTCTCCTCTTTCTCAACTGGAGAGAAACCCCAGAGAGACATGCCGGTTAATTTATCCGCTGAAATTAAGCACCAAAAATTGTGTCGTGTTAATGAGCTCCCATTTCCCCTCCACCGTTTGCCTCAGCTGCTCTTGGGCACTAATTATATTTTCCTTAGTTTTTTTTTTTAACTGCAAGCTTTATTATTTTACGTGTTGTGGAATAGACACTGTATTATGTCAGTGAAATTGGCTTTGCTTTTTCTTTTTACTGCCACCCTGTCCTCGTCTCTTCCAACCAATCTCCGACTCCTGATTTTATGCATGAAATATTTCCCTGCAGAAATGATTTGAAAGAGAACTGTAAAAGCTGGGCTATTATCCAGTGATTTGATGAAGCGGTTTCCGACAAAGAGGCTTAGTTATGATTTTCACTTCCTCTTAAGATTTGCACTGCGCAGAGAACTTTAATCCATGGGGTGAAGGCTTAATAGGGTTATGATACTGGTTGTGGAGGATCCTAACGGGGATGCATTGCTATGCTTTCCTGGTTAATACATTGGAGCGCACCCAGGCTGCTGTTCGTGAACGCATCAGGCGACGCCACAAGGCTCTCGCAGCAGCTGCATCCCAATTACCTGCATGGGTTGCACCCCACCATTGAAGCCGAGTTCAGCCTTTGGGTTAGGCTTGGTAAAAAGGCAGCGAAATTGAACAGTCTTGTATTCTCAGTAATGCTAGCCATCACACAGGATATGGTTGCTTGTCTCAACACCTTTTTGAGGTAAGTATTATATCTTTTGAAGACAAAGAAATGTATACATAACCACTTAAAAAAACATTAACCTACCCAGAGATAGGAAAAAAGGCATTCCTCAAATTGCATTGTATAGCCCAAACAAAAAGTCTAATGTGCACGCACATCCCGTACACGTATTTCCATACACACACACACAAATATATATAAAAATTTATAAATATAAAAATACATAAATATATGTGCGTGTGTATTTCAAAAATAGAAACTGTAGATATTCAGAGCAATTTCTCTAAGATCCTCCCTCAATTTTTCCATTTTCGAGGGGAGTGGATTTTGTGGCCTCTTACCGAAATACAGGGATACAAATTTTCCACATTTCCTTCCAGATGTACTGTGTCATCATAATAACACCCGACAACACCTCTTTCTTTCACTTGTAGGTCTTTCTGTTTGTAGGTCTCAAAGAAAAGCAAAAAAAAAAAAAAAAAGCTCTCATTTTGCCGTTGGAGAAAGTGGAGATGTGTGAAAACTCTTTCCCCTTCACCCACTTGGAAAGAGAAGGCAGCCTAATTTAGCTCTAAATCACTTGTCAAAGGCCCCAGCAAAAGTCAAGAGTCAGGGCGACAACTCAGATATCCTGGTTTTCGGTCCGGGGCTGTGATTACCAGCCCTACCCGCTGTGGTTACTGCTGCGCACAGGAGCGTCAGTTGTGATGCATATACGTTTATTGGCAAGCATCTCACAACCCTTCTTCCTTATCTCTCTCTCTAAAAAGATAAGCTACTTGATATTTGCCCCTGGCTGGTATCAACAAATGTGTCATGATACGCACTTACGTTGCACCCGTGTTCACCTTTTGAGCAGATGCAGGCACTTTAAGTCAGAAAATCATCACCGGTATGCTCTGTTAGTACATTTACAGTCATGAGTCAGATAAATGCTTTCTGTTTTTAAAAGGCTAGAAGCAATGCAGCAGGACAGGTTTGTCCACCCACTGCATTTTGTTCCAGCAACTCTGGCACAGAACTGCATCTGGGATCGAATAGTCTAAGGAAGCCAACATGCCAAGCTTGAACAGTAGGCTAATGTAAATATATAATGGCGTGGGAAAAAGTCTTTTGTTTGTTAATATTAGGTGATACAGAATATCTGTTGTTCAGGACAAGGAACTAGAGAGTTGTTGGATTACGTTCAGCAATGCCAAGTTGTCTTTTGTTTCAGTGCATGGGTTGCCTTCCTCTCTCTGCATTTGTGTGTGTGCATGTGTACGCATGCAGGGGGACTTGGGAAACATTTAACTAAGTCAATGTGTTAATAAACTTATAATTTCATGGACAAAAGTGGGGAAAAAAAGCATTTAGTGGGGATTTAAGCAAGAAATACCTGGAGATGGGTCGCAGCAGCATGGTAATAAAATACGTGCCTTGGAAGTTTCAGCTGACTACCTAATCCAAACCACTCCTGGAGGAAGGAGAAGGAATGAGGAAGTTAGTTTGCGGTCACCAGCTTCTCTCCCTGTGATACCCAGTACAGAATTATTACAGGGCTACAGTTCAGGCAGCTTTTGACAAATGAACTACCAAGAGTTTTCTCTGCATGTTTTCTATTCAAGTGTGTTTAGTCATAAATACTTGGTTCCAATGGCATTTTCTTAGGCAAACAGAGCCACTCCTAAGCATTAATAATACATTTTATTCTTAGTATAAGCCTCTGAACAAGATTCTTTTATTCTGGTTGAAGGTCTCTTTACAGAAGTTGAATATCCTGGATTTTTTTCACCCACACTAACTTTGAGTAGCACTCTCCATCTCCAAACCCGTTGCAACAGTCCATATGTTCTGTGCTGAAAAGTTTCCACAAAACAGAAATAATCCCTGTGATAGCCAATAAAATTATCAAATTCATTTTATAAAAGGAAAAGGTAATAGTAAACGGATACAGGCATCAGGTCAGAACACCAAATTTCCTTGTTCCCAAGGCATTTACTCATTCTCAGCTTCTCTAGTCTTCAGGTTCATAAAACAGCAACTTGACTGTATTTTGAAACTTAATATTAAAATAATAATGTATGTATGGAAAATGTTTAATTTTAATCAGAGCATATTTTTCAAATTATATCACTTTTAAAAATGAGGGGAAGTACTTCATTCAAATAATTTTTACAAGCAGATAATAGGTCGTATGCCCCTTTGGTGATGGCTACCTGAAGTGTAAATTAAGATTTAACAAGTCAGATGGCCCCTGTTAGTGTTTGAACCCTTTTTACAGTCTTTGATTATGTATAAGCAGCTCAATATGTGTATGTAAAATAGACTTAGCGAAAGTACCAGCACTGACAATTGTAGTTTTCAGGTATTTCTCTTTCTTTTTTCTTACTATCTTAAATTGTCCCCCAGCAAAGAGAACAAACAGAAATCAATTTTTTAAAAAACAGCCAAATGGATGCTTTCCCAAGGACCTCCGTTTGCTTTCCTTTAAAAACAGTACTCTCAGTTTTCTGTTTAAAACCTTTGGCGTTCAAGAGATGCCTCTTTTCCCTAGACGGGTTCACTTGAGCTTCTTTCTCCACTTCAGCTTTTTAGCAAGCTACACTCCCTCACAATCTGATGCCTGTTCAAATGTCTCTACTCAAGCTGAGACAGATCCAAAAAGTACTTGTAGAGGGTGTTGGCCACAGTCCTGAAAGCCTTTTCTGCTGGCACTTCAGAGCAGTGAAGTGTTTGCCCGCTCCCATCGTCTCCAGCCGAAAGAGGAGGGAATTGAGCTTACCCTTCAACCGTGGACGACTGCGAGGTAAGCCACATCAATTTAAGGAGCAATAAATCAAATTAGGCCCAGCTCAAACTTTTGACCTGCAACTTGTCAAAGGTGACGGTTATGACCAAATTCAGCTCCGACTTTCCGGCTGGCAGGGCTGGACTAGAGGATGCCGTGACCTAAATGAGACGGTTTTCTAAGTTCCTCTGACTTTTGAACACCTCATCCTAAATATTCCATTTCAGTTCTGAAAATTTTTAAACACTTTTTGTTTAAAAGCTTTCTGTTTAGCATAATTCCCATATTTTACTACCCTTCAGTAGTTAAATTACTGAAAAAAAGACCTCTCAACACGGGATTTTCAGGATTAGTCTCAAAATCATAATGTAGCTCACACACTCAACAGAAGCACCAGAAAGAAAAAAAAAATCACAAAAGCAATCACATGAAGATTAAAAAATTGAACCTACTGAAAAGATGGAGGCTGTGCAGAACAGTAATGTTAACACAGATGCTGCTCAGTATTTAATTGCAACAGTTATGAAGCTGGCATGATTGCACACATACATCTGTCCTGCAACATGTTCATACGCTTACCTTGGTTGCAAAAAAAACCCCAAACCTGTGAAAGAACTTTGCAAAAAAATTGCTTTGGTGAAAAACTAGAGGTTAATCAAGACAAAAATAAGGTAGAGTTGGGATGAATCTCTGAAGCTGACCATAAACGTGGGAGACTACCAAGTACTTTTTAGAGTAGGCTTCCTGAGTGTCTTCATTTTTATTTAATTTTAATTATATATTTTAATATGTTCAAGCTAAAAGTTCAAAAAAGGGAAAGAAACAAGATACAAAAAGATTTCACAATAATCAGACCAAAATAACTTATCTGATCCAAGCCAAACCCTATCTTTGATCCAAGAAATCCCAGAACTATAAATTTTTTTGATGCCTTGGAAAGAGAATAATTTTCAGGATTCTCTTTCTCTGTGTGTGCGTGATAGGAAAATAATTTTATTCCTCGCTTAAGGAATATGTTATCTTTTTGAACATTTCTCTTCAAATAGAGCCCATAATCTTTCTTCCCCTCCTACTTTACTTTGGTAAAGAAAAAGTCCACGTAACTGTGGTGGAGTTTCAAATTTCAGTTCCAAAAGAAGACAGCTTCTTCTTTTTCTTCTCTCTAAGCCTTTTCAGATAGATACTATATATTATAAGAGGTCATTCTTCCAAGTTCAGACATCCAAAACAAACAAAACTGGAATATACCATCATCTTCACCTTATAAATATGTAAAGCCAAAAGGTGTTAAGAGTATTTTTTGAAAGGTAGTGGGAATATAAAGAAAAAAAAAAACTAACACGCAAAACAACGTTTAAGTAGTAGAAGCCTAATATTAAAACAAAGCCAGGTTGTCATATTCTCTCACAGTTTTAAAATAAACACAAATGATTAAATAAGAGCTTACTGGCCAGACTCGAGATCTCACTTGTGAAATATTGCCCAACAACTAGGTAGCTTCCCCTCTTCCTTCATTCAGAAAACCCTGGTAGAACTCGATCCTGTGGTCAGGTGTAGCAGAGGACACTTCAGGCAGATCATATCAAACCCAGGAAGCCAGGGTGCACACGCTGGGTGTAGCGATGCACAGGCTAGCATGGGTTTTTCAACATCCCCCCAGTCATTTGTGAACCACAAAAATACTCATACCTACAACTGTACCCTAGGCAACTCATGGCTAGAGTTATTTTCAGCCACGACTACAGCCTTGACTTCTCCTCACTGTTGGGTGGTGACTACTTCTGCATCCTCTGAGGAAGAAGAAGGCAGAAGGCAAGTCTCCAAGGCTTGATTTTGGGAGCTACAAGTGAACTGCTGGAAACCTGGTGCTCCGGCATTAGTGTGGTCATTTCTGCTTATCATGGAGATATCAGGAGATATCTGCTTATCAGGAGTTCTGCTTATCAGGAGAACACTTGGTGGCCAGTGATGGAGAAATTATTTAAGACAGAGAGGAGTGAGATGCAGTTGATGTCCAAGCACAGAGCTCTTCTCAAGTGACACTGCAACCCAATGCTAACAGCTCCCTACTGAATCCCACAATATTTAGCTTCTATTAATTGGAAAGCCTTGGGTCATATTTGTTTTCTTGGTTTTTTTTGCTGGCGGCAAGTGTCTTTCTTTTCAAGATCAGCGACAAATCAGTGCAAAATCAACATGCTGCCATGAGAGCGTGTTGCTACACACCTTCAGCACAGGCTGCGGAATCACTCCAAGTGTGGATGAGGCAAACGGCCATCCAACCTTCCCCCAGCTAATAAAGCAAATATACCACTTATGTTGTTTTGGCAGTGGGATGTGTCAGGAAATCAAAGGCAGGGGGGACCCCACCGGCCCAGGGGAGCGGACTGGGATTGCTGCCCTGGGGAGACTGCCCCGCCGCCAGCAAACAGCCCCGGCGCGGACCCAGGAGCCGGAGAGGCGTAAGCCCAGCTCTCAGCACACCTCGCCGCCTCGCTCGCAGCTCGCCCCGAGGAGATCGTGTTTGCATACTCAGGGCATGAATAAAGGCAAAATTTTCCAAACTATTTTAATGTAAATACAGGGGCGTCCAGGGCTAACCAGCATGGCAGTTTGACTGGGATGACTGCCAAGGAACAAATTTAATGCAATGTATTTCATTTACTCCTAAACAATGGGTAAATGGCACTCTCTTGCTGTTTAAATGGCATACCCACCGCTGTCTACGTGTCTGCCCACAGGTGTTATGCAGTATGAACACTTAGCCTCTGTTAACATAAATTTGTTTGCTTGTGTTTGCTTCCCTCTTCCAGCCCGGCTGCTAAGCCTATCAAAGGTCCCAAGCTAAACAAGTACAAACACCGCTCGCAAAGTGTGTAGGCAGCAATTAAAGCGCGCCGAGGTAGGGTGCAGTGTTTTAATCGCGCTGGCTAGTGGCCAAGGAGCCGCAGAAGTGAACTGTGCTTCCCCAGCCACGCAGGAGGGAAGAGGAGGAATTTCCTTCGTGCCTCTTAACGTGTTGCTGTCGACGGCGCTCCTCCGTTTCAAAGCTGCCCCCTCACCCGCGCATTTCTACCTGCCGCTGGATATTCACCTGCTTATTCTTAAAATCTGCCTTCACCGCAACTATTCTTGCAACCATATTGAATAGTAGGAATAGCCCCATTTTTTTTTTTCCCTGGCAATGATTTGCGACTAGCAAACAAGCTGCTATTGAAGTGAATTTTATTACCCTATTTGAGCAAATGCTGACAGCTCTTTGTTGGTTTTGCAGTATTAATGAAAATTCAGTGCCAAAAAGAAAATAGAGACAATATTTTGCTATTACACAATAACAGGGGGAAAAAAATAAATTTTTAAAACATTGAACTGAGATATTTTATCAGTTTACGGGCTTAAAAATGAGCACGCACAGAAACAGTGTGCTGAATTGTAAGCAAACCATTTTGTACCTTCTGGGACAAAACACTGGTATAGTAATGATGACGAATAGCAAAAAAAATCTGTTAATTCTGTGACTTTTTCTTTCCAGTATTTTTTTTAGTTATTTCGTGTATGCCATATGATAACGAAATAGATTCAGCTCATGTAGCTTTTCCTTCGGACGTAAATGTGGGAAAAAAATAATAAAATCCCATGGTTCACTGCAGTGCTTCCAAAACTTTCAGCTTTCTATTAGTTTTTCTACTGCTGTGAAATAACTGGAAGTGTATACCGGATATTAGCATATAAATGGTACGTATAATTCAGTATAAACTGAATTGTTTATAAACATCAAACATTATTTATAGCGCGCTCTCACACACACACATCACCATGGAAACAAAGTAATTGCCATACCATTAGGACGCAATTTCTCTGCGCAGTGAGGGAGAATGGCAATTTATCTGCATCTGGGTGGTTTCACATTACTGTTTGTGGTCACAGATCTCCCCTCCAAAGCATCTGTTGGATGTGAAATTAGTTTTGATTACCGAAGAAAAGATTAGATCAATATAAGAGCGAGACGATTTGAAACCCAAGAGCACACGTGAAAACACTGCAATTATTGCACAGGAGTGATGTGAACTATTCAGCAATGGGGATTCAAAGACAAACCAAGGAATTTCAAGCCCAGTTGAAGGTCACTGTAGGCCAGCATTTCCCATCCTGCCGTTGCTGATGGTCAATGGTTGCTGCCATCTGCTTGCTGGCTGGCAGCCTAAATGAAGTGGTATTGATTACAGATTCAAAAGGTAAAAAATTGGCATGAAGAGAGATCCTTGTTTATATACCTTCTGGTGAGGTCAAGGATTGAATGACCAGAGAAATGTTTTCCCTCCTTAAAGAAAATGGAGTATACGGAGTACCAATATGTAAGTGCAACCAGAGTTTTATCAGAAGAGTATAGGGGCAGAGTTTCTAAAGGATATATATGCCTACATATACAGATAGCCATCTACTGAGATTTATTTTTTTAAAATATGACTGAGAATATAAGGCATTAAGATCACTGCTCTCCACCTGGCACTTGAAATGGAGGCTATGACACAAAGAAACATATTCTCAACCCTAATAGTGTTGATGACAAGATGATCACACCTTGGGAATAACAGCTTCCTACTTGGTCATCCCTGCATAACAAGAGCCCTTTGAGAGAGTTAACAGAAAATGGATGATAATTCACCACAGCATCACACTATACCGAATTAAACCATGGCTTGAATTAATCGTATATGTTTTAACACAAGAAAACATGATAACATTTCCCGCTGAAATTATCAGTCCTCTCAACCAAGATGTGTAAGGGTGGGCTGACAGAATCCTTGCAATTTTGATGAAAGGTTCACACTGAGGCTATTTTTGCAAAATTGCTGCAGGCAAAGCTCCCAGAGATGTTAAGTCAGAGTCGCAAGGTTACTCTAAAAAGACTGTACGTAGAAAGTCCCATTACTGCATGAATTGAGTTTATTCCCCAGTTAGATTTCCTATGAACTGACCTGCATTCTGCCTCATTAAAAAGTGGTCCTGAATTCAGAATGGAAGATTCCTTTGTGCGATCTGTCCTCGTAACAGTGAAACCAGAATGGCTTCTATATTTCTGACAGAGGCTCTTTCTCAGAAGAGGGGAAAAAAAAAAGTCTTCTCTCTCCTTGCAGATGGAAATGCTGCAAAGTACTTTGGGAGCCTTTAGGATAAAAAAACCTGCTTGAGTAAACACAGGGTATAATTATCATCATCTGTCATCTCTGTGAATCCATACATTTTATATTCCACTTAAAACAGAAAAAAAAAATCCTCAGTGGGATGTCTTCCAGCGAACCAATTTAGCTAATGAGAGTGAATATCAATGACTGCTGGCTAATCAGAATGGTATTAGCATAAATTTTACTTAATGAGGACATATTTGCCTGGTGCCAGGAGCAAAATGCTACTGAGCTAGTGTGTAAAATGCAAAGGACGGGTAAGTCTCAACTGGAAAAAAAAAATAGCAGCACAAATAAATAGAAATGTATCTGAGGTCACTGTTATACTAACGCTTTTTGTGCAACCCAGGACTTTAAGCCACACTTGAGGCTTTCCAAACTTTTTCGTTATTACAGAATCTTATCAACCCTTTAACTGTGATGAATTAAACACCCTGGGGAACAGCCTGACAAGAGATTCAATTGAACTCTCTGAACCTCATGTTGGTAGGTGGATCACTGAGGAAACTTGCTTTCTTTTTAATTTAAGGCACAGAATACACGCGCTCTGCTGCACAAGTATATTTTTCCTTTGTGCATTGTGTAAGGCTCTCTTCAGAAAAATGCCCAAAATATTACTCTCGGCTTCAAAACCAGCAATGTTACATTGCCCTCTGTCTGCCTGTGAGCGATCTCAGGCGGAAAATTCCCTTTGGCCGCTATTGTCTTGAAGGAGTTAAGTCCCAGCAGCATCCAAGTGCTGTTATGCACACAGCGTTTCTTCCTCTTTATATAGGCTCCGTATTAGACAGTCTGAGAAGTCTCCACGAACAATATGAAAGATTTTTGTCTACAGTAACATAAAGGGGTTAGAGTTCAATGCTCTCACAAAATATTTAATCTTGTGAAATGTTATTTGTAGTGTCATTCTTGTATATACCTGCTTTGAAATTCCTAAACTTAGATTCTTCTATGTAAAGGAATATAGGGCACAAGTGTTCTTACCTTTGATATACTATAGGATCTAACAATATTTAACTGGTGAAGTCATTTTTGTTTCCAAACCTGTGTCTCAAATATGCTTGGGAACGTGGAAACTCACAATGCCCTTATTCATGACATCAAAATCAGTTCCATGGTAACACATTGTGATGACAAAATACACAGATTGCAAGGTCACAAGTCACACTTAAGAACAGGCAGGGGAGAAATTGTTAGTTTAATGAATAACATTAGCCAATTCCAATAGGAATAAAAATAGAGAAAAAAATAAAGTGCCTAAAGTAAACGCCCTTAAATGCACTTCAGAACCATTTCATCTTAAGTAGTTCTTCAAAGGCAGAAGGCTTCCGCAGATTTCACGTCTGCGGCAAATAGAAGCTCACGTTAAAAAGAAAGGAAAGATGCCGTACGGTAACGATGGCACTAGCAATGCTTTTCCTCTATATGCACAGAGAGAAACAGCAACTGCAGGGAAGAAATTTTTGCAGAAAAGGAGTCATGTTAATTCCAGGCTAAAGCAATTAATGATCCTTACATTTTGCAAGGACTGGGTTTTCACGCACAGTGACAAGCCACTTTTGGAGCTTGGTCTATAGCCAGGTATTTGAAATATTTCCGTCACAGAAGTCGGCGACGGCAACTGTGGTAGGGATCCTTCCAATGAATTTGAAGTGATTCCTTCATTGCTTATTTCCTGAACTCCGTATCACAAGAAAACAATTCAAATTTACAGGGCTTTTATGTACACAGGCCACCCCTGAAATGTAAGCCCTTTTGCTGCAAGGACCCTAATATATGTAGGTACGAAAAATCACCGCAACTAGCTCATCACCTTTGTAGTTAATCCTGCAAAAGAGGGAGAGGAAGGAAAAACACAAAAGTCAAAATTGCCAGCCCGGTATCCGAACAAATGCCAGACACCTCTAAGACTTTGACATCGCCGCCAGATTTGCTTGCAACTTCTCAGGGCAACGACAGGAAAAATTGAGTACTTGAAGTAAATGAACCAGAAAACCCCATGGTTTAGGGAATGTTCTTGCATAGGGCATGTCGTAGGTGTTAGGTGGATGGTCCATGAAGTTACCGTACAAAAAGTAACGAGAACATATTTGAATGAGTGAGTTTTTATTTCTAACTCTCACGATCAAAACCTCCTTTGAAATCGCAACTAAAATATATCATATACAATCTATTTGATGCAACTGTGTCATAAAATTGGCACTACATGTTCTATGCTTACCGCAGTCTGAAAGGTCAAAGGAAAGGATAGATTTCCTTTAACTTCTTGTTTAAATAGCATCTTATTTTTATTAGAAAAGATGTTATTTCTTTTCACCATATCATGGCAGACAGCCCTATCCCAATACATCCTTACATAAACAGCGACTGAATAGCCAAAAAACAAATTGCAACTTAAATTCTACAAGGAGAACCTCAGATTAGTTTTCTTTCCGGGTATCAGAGCAAAAGATTTGAAAAGCAGGAGCATTTCAAAATAAACTGGGGAAGAGCATCTTTGATTTTATTTAAATGGCATAAAATCACTGGATTATTCAAAAATAATGGTAAGACATTAACATTTTTAACATATTCCTGCACTCTGGCAGCGAAGGGGATGGTAAAATTCCCTCTATATTACATAAAATGGCTTGACAGTTGCATACATACTTAACCACAGGTGGGGGGTTCTTCTTAATTTGGTGTCTATCATGTGATGCTTCATAAGCAAAGAATAGCAGGCCGTGCTGCTTTATTCAATTGGGTTATGCTTTTACTCTTTCTTCCTGCGTGTGAAAAGCATAACAGAGAACTAGCAGAGCAGAAGTAAGATGTGTTTTGTTAGTTGTCTGAAGCCCTGGGGCCCGGAACCGGATAAGTCCTGATATTATGCCCTGGACTGAGCAGAATGAATCCATTTTGTTTCCTCCAAACATTTACCCATTAAAAAAATATGAGATAGAAAAACAGACTTTGCTGTCTGCATGCCTTCTTGTAAAGCTTGTATTGTGGAAATGTCAGAATCATTAGGTCATTGGCATATATTTTGCAAGCTAATGCTTCTACTTTAATTCTCACTGGGGACTGCATGTCTGCTTTTCAAATAAAACCCAGACTGAAGAAGGTGAAGAGAGCTTAAAATCACGCTGGTAACGCTCTGTGATGGCTGCTGATAACACTTCTAAATATGAAAAATTAGGAAATATCAGCCAAGGTTGATACAATTACAGCTATTGAAGTACCTACTCTAATACCAAGCCCCACAAAAGTAATTGCTAAGCGTTAAAATTGCCTCGTAAATAGTTGTGGTTCCTTTTAAATGCACACAGAGGCATGTGACGGAATAAAGTTTTTAAATAAATACAGCACAAGGAATAAATTTAATATGTGAAATTATGCACATAATAGGAGAAGCACGGTGGGTTATACTTCAGAGAAGACAAGTGGATGAATTTGCTCCCGAATCACCCAAGACAGATGCAGAAGAAGCGGTCACGGAAACACAAGCCCCATTCCAAAAATAGCTACTCGTCTCTCAAAACATATATATCGCTGATAAAATCTGGCATGCGTTGAAGAAAGAGGTTAATACCAGTAGACATAATAACGCAAGTAGAAACACTCTCAACTCACAAATGGAAAAATAAGTCTTGAACTTGCAGCAGTAACTCCTCTGCCTGAACGCTTACTCCCCAAATCAGCTTTGCAGCTCTTTACAGACACACACACACACACACACACGCACACACACGCGTGTGTGCTTTTCTTCTGCGATCGAGCACAGAAGCGCCTCTACTCCCTGGAAAAAGACGGATTCCTTCACTTACAGTCCTGCCCTCGCAGAAGGCGACCTGGCTGCCCCGCGCCACTCCTGCAGCCCTGCCAAAGGCTCCCGGCGGGGAACGGGACTGGGTTGGCACCTCCAGGCTTTCCACCTTCAGCCTGGGGCTCTAACGAACTCGAAATCGCCAGGCAAAACCCAGCCAAAACCACCGAGTGCTACCTAGTTTAAGTAGCACAGCCAGTTTAAACCGTACGAAACCACAAGTTTTGCGTGATTTCGATACCAGTTTATAAATCAACCTGGGTTTATTTGAAGATGAATTTAGAGTCAGTGGGCAAGTTAGTGAACTTGAACAAACCTTCGGACACAGGCAGTTTTTATTCTGAATTTCTAAACAAATCCTCAAACTAAACAAATCTCATGCAGTTTCTGTTTTCATTGTGGACATCTTGCACAGCCCTAACTAGTTGCAGATTTCTGGGTCCATTTTTGTGTTTCTGATCCATATTTCGCGGTTCCATGCTCCATAACAATCCTACAGGATGTATCCGGACTGACTTTCACAGGAACTTCATGTACTGTGACACACTGGCTTAGAGTTACATTGCTCCAAAACATAAGAAAATCAGCTGTGAACACTGAAAGGTGCCATTTCACCTGGCATTTTTCAAGCTATCCATTTAACTTCTGAGTACTTTAATAAATCAAAACTTTCCATTGTAAACTTCTTTGAAATGAAAATGCCAGACCCAAACACATCATGGGCAATGCATAAGCATTACTCTGCAGCCATCAGAGCAGAGATATATTGCAAAAGCTGAATCATGCTCTGATGGAGAAAACTTTCAGGTTTTGCTGATCTCTTTCTTCGACCTGTTCTCATTTGTATTGATTTCAACTAAAACCAGGGCGGCTTTACAAACCATGTATTACAAATACTACTATGTAGTACAAATAACCTATGTATTACAAAACCTATGTATTACAAATATACAAAAATTGTTCTGTGTCACTCCTCTGGAACTGTAAGAATGAGAGTTGCATTAATACGATTCTGTGATTATCCTATAGAAATAAAAGATGAGTTTGCAGGTACTCAGCTTTTATCTGTAAGTGCCCCCTGCTTTCTACGCTGCAAAAGTGGGTGAGATGATCGGTAAATAACTCATTAGAAATGCAAAATTAAGTTTTACTCAATTCTGTTTGTGATTCATTCTTGTCCTTCAACTAATATTTGAGCAGTCCAAAGCGTATTGGGAAAAGATGAATTCTCAAAAGCTTGAAATAAAAAAATTTTCAAAATGTATGCCCAGAAAACATTCAGAATATAATTTATGCAATGTAAATAATCCTGTCAAAGCAACATTCTCTGACAAAGAGCAGAATGTCATCTTAAATATCAGTATCTTCAGTGAAAGTCTGTGAGAAATAATTCAGAGAGAAAGACGGTTCACAGAGAAAACTGAGGAAACCTGAATTAACACAGTTTCTTTCAAATATTGTGGAAGGCAAGTAAGTTTGGAAACATTTCCAAAAAACTAATACATATTTTCAAAATTGGCTTTGGACATAAATTTTCTCTGATTATTGGCTCAGGGGTACATCTATTTAATCTTAACTGCTGTACAAAAAGAGTTTGACAAGTGTTGGCCTCCTGCATTTTCCTTTCCAGATCAAGGACAAGAGTAACTGGAACGTGATTAGAAAGACAACCATATTATTGCTCCTGCGAGAACGACAGCAATGTTTTTGCGGGTTGGAGCAAAAGAAGACACATGCTGCAAGAGAACTAGCCCTCCAAAAGGCACAGAGTGTTTTGATTTTATCCTGTTCTTAGATTTAGCTGGCTGCGTGGAGAGCCCTCTCTGCCTCGGTTTCTCACTAATTCCCTCCTTTCACAGTCTGCTTATGCGATAGTTTATAAGTTGCAATGAAAAATTCTCACTGGAGTGGTGATCGCTCCTGAGCATTATCTGGTGCTATAAACTAGGACGCGGCCTCTAGAGCTTGAGGAAAAGATAAAGGGGTAAGTGCAGGGCTCATGTCAGTCACAGCACTGCTCCAATACATCTGGCACACAACTGGAAGAAGTTCAAGCAACATTCTCCTCTTCATGAGGACGATAACAGGGGGAGGGTAAAAGTAACTATTATTTTCATAGCACTGGGTCAGAACCACTAGATTTACTGAGGAGAAGAGCAAACTAGTTGCCACCCTAAATTACAGAAATCACAACAATACAGTTTTAGGAAAAATTAAGCTACGGGGATAGAAATTTCCTAGGAGAGATGGAAAGATGGAAAGACTTTTGAGGTGTTTATAACAATTTTTTGACTCTTGACTGCTTAAATTTGTAATCAAATTTTGATTTGGTTCTGTGGATCACAGAACCAAAACTGAAGAGGAAGACTGATCTGATTTAGATACCAAAAGGAAGTCCATAGAAGGTGGAAACAGGGATGAGCTACCCAGGAGGAACGGAGACACTGCTTGAGCTGTCAGCAATGGAGCTGGAAAAGCCAAAACTCAGCTGGAGCTGGCACTAGCAAGGGATGTGAAAGACAAGAAGGGATTTTTGTAAGTATATTGACGGCAAAAGGAAGGCTAAGAACAGCATGGACCCATTGCTCACTGGGATCTACTGACAAAGGACATCTAAGTTACATGATACCTAAGGCTAAGTTACATGATACCTTTTTGCCTCAGTTTTCACTGGTAGGCTTTGCCTCCAGACCTCCCAGGTCCCTGAGCCTCCCAGTAGAGTCCCTGGGCATGAAGCAGTAGCTACATCAGAGGAAGATGAAGTTCTGGATCACATAACCCACTTGGACATATAGAACTCCATGGACCAGAGCAGATGGGTCTGAAGGTGCTGAAGGAGCAGCCCAACGTCATTGCGAGGCTGCTCTCTGTCCTCTTGAAAGGTCACGGCAGTCAGCGGAGATTCCTGATCACTGGAGAAAGGCAAATACCACACCCATCTGCAAGAAGGTGGCAAGGAGGGTGGTCCAGGTCTATTGACCTCACTCACGGTCCCTGGGAACTTTGTAGAGCAAATCCTCATAGAAGCCATTTCCAGGCATGAGAAGGGCAAGAAGGTGACTGGTAACAGTCCATGTGGATTTACCAAGCGCAAAGGATGCTGACCAACCTCATTGCTTTCTCTGACAAGGTGACGCTTCCTCTGGACGAAGGCAGTGGGGAAGGCAGTGCACGTTGCGTACCTTGGCTTTAGCAAGCTTTGCTTAGCTTTGACACAGTGAAATCCCAGGACAAAAAGAAACAGAGTGTGCATGCCCCTACTGTGAAGAGGAAAAGAGAGGAAAACGTGGACTCTTTTCATATACAGTAACTCAAATATCGTGTTTTTATAGGTTAAACTTTGGTGCGTAAGTTATTCTCACACCCAGAGAGTGTGTACAGGCTGCTAGTTAGCTGAAGTTACAAAAACAGTTTTGAAAAGAAAACCTATTTATATGAAAACAAGTTGATAAAAGCTTTCTTTGATGACACTAGAGTGAAATCAAACTGCTATGTGTGGATATGAGCTCCACGTGAAAGTATAACAAAATCTTGAAGAAATAACATTTATAATTGTTTTCTTATAAAACATTTGCAGGAAAGGGAGTACTTACTCAAGGGGCGAAAATGCCAGATATTAGGTTGTTAAGAAAGTGAATACAGTAGGAGGACAGAAGCCACTAAAAGGCAGAAAGTATATTCTCAGATGTTTTTAATGGCATAGAAAACCTATCAACAGAATACAAAATAAAGTTAACAGAACACTATTTCCCTCTTATATATGCGCCAACACATACTTTGAAGTGTACTTAGACTAAAACTTCAGGAAGAAATTAGGCTCTGAGTCTAGCAGAGAGTACAGATGCAGTTTTAGAAGGGGTCTTGTCTCTACCGGTTCCAGAAGAGAAAGGGAAAACTCTTTACCTACACCTACCTCCTAAGGGGCAAGCCAATGTCTGTGTACACAACTCCACATATCTACCAGGAAGGACGTTTCTTAACGAATGTATTTTGACCTTTTCCCTCTCAACTCACCCAATGTACTTCAACCAGGTTGTGGAAAATTTCTTTAGAGGGTGCGTGTCTGTGAAATTTTAAAGCACTCTGAACACAGTGCTTTGCTGTAACTTTTAGGCTACACTCTGCACCCGTACCATTTCACAAAAGGATATCCAAGCCTGGGAAGATACTGAAGTTTACCGATGGCATTTTGCTGTGGGTACAAAGACTGGAGCAGTACTGCAGACAGGGAGCCAGCGGTGTAAGTTTGGAACTTGACAGACGGCAATGTAAATGTAGGGGTGAATAATTAACTTATGTAGGAAAACCGGGACTGATCTAGGGGCCCTGCTAGACCTTGGGGGGGGGTTATAGATGGTTATCAATATTTCTCTACTTACGGAGAAGGAAAGTACACAGGAATGATAAATTTGGCTGAAAAAATTGTATCCAATCTGGCTGCTATAACTGTTGATCTGAAAACTTTAGTCTGCAAAAAATGGATAGTGTATGAAAGATGCTAATCATAACAATTAACCTAAGAACAATTTACGAAGAAGACACCCTTCCTTTGATTCTCTGATGGCAACTGCTATACACAATTATCAACTGAGCCCACTACGTGAGGCCTCGCAACAACATTCTTGCAAAGATGGCAAGCACCAGAGACTGTAGTTAATGCTGCAGGAAACCAGCTTAAGCTGAATGCCAGTGAATACGGACAGGAGAATGAAAGCTCTCTGGTGCTTATGCATGCACGAAAAAAACAGTTCCTCTTTTGCAGAAGCACACTGCAAACCGCTAATGACAATGGCGGAGGAAAGGGTTTCACAAACACAACTCTGCTTGAAAAGGTTATTCTTTCAGTTACAGTTGGATGATTTATAGCTAGAATATAAACCTGGAAAAGACCCCGCGTCAGCAGACACTCTGTCTGAGCTTTCAATAAAGGAGAGGTAGTACAAACACCGGAGTCTGATGTTGTTCATGTAAATAGGTTCGAGAAAATTTTCTCAGTCTGAGACAGGATGCGGTCTGTCACTGCAAGAGACCGTAATGCAAAAATTAGACTTTGCAAAAGGTAATACCAGCGATTAAGTCTGGCTGGCCTTCCGAATGTAAGCCTACTCCTTTTAACAGCTTTGAAGGAGAAATTTATGTTGCAGATGGTACTTTACTCAAAAGTTCTAGACCAGTAGTGTATAAAATTTTAACGTAGGAAATAGGAAAGCGAGTACACGAAAGGTGTGTGGATACCAGGAGTGGAGAAGACTGGTTAGAAACACATGGCATTTGCCTGAGAATTAATGCAGATACGGGGAGGGGGGGAAACCCCAACACCACCACAACAAATGTCCAAAATAGGAATATTCAGAAACTGGTGGGAGGTGCGGGGGGCAAAGAAGCTCTGATTGTAATTTTGAACAAGGTTAGACATATAGGCCACATTTCGTATATATAGTTTTATGTACACAGCTGAATCAGTATTTATGTTTTGATTGTGGATTATTACCCCTAATTTCCAGAAATACCGCCATTAGTGTATGCAACTATGAAATACGTGGTCTCTCACATATAAAATTTCTGTTTGCATAGAAGTTACCTGCCTTGGAGAAATAATGATGCTATTAATGCACTTTTGTAAATATCTATAAATATGCTGAAACAAAGCGAAGCAGAAGACATACTGTGACAGTATATCACGTGACAATGTCTTTGCAGTAACAAAATAGCACACACAAGGTATTTGACAGCAAATGCAGTTATAAAAATCACTTATTTCCTATAAAATGTGTTTATTCATTTCTCTGAGAAGATTACTAAGAAAGTCCACAAAAATAATGCCCACCTTAAACCTGCGCAAAGAAAGAGGAAAGACAAACATCCTGAGGTTCCAAGGTCCAAACCAGAACAGATTAGAATAGACAGAGAAGGTCAACCAACACCAGTTTAAGGGACTGAACAAAACATTGTGGAGAGCTACAAGCAAAGGAGCACCAGTTCACAGCCTCACAGAGCGCTATGCAGAATTGCTGCATCATCACTTAAATTTTTTCCCCTCCTTCAAGGGGAAATGAAAGAGTAACGGGTCCTCGGTGAGGTCCAACACCTTATTTTGCCTACTTAGTTTACAGTGATTAATGTAATCAGCCTGACTTTGATCAGGGATCCATCTCTCTTTCTCCTAAAGTCTTCCTTTGATCAGTCATTAGCTTACATTGAAAATGCCAAGTGATTTCTTGTCCACCACCTAAAGACAGGAGACAAGCCTCACAGAACTTACAGTCCAGGTAGACAACCCAGATGAAGCAACAGAAGCTGAATATTAAGAGACAAGCAGAGGGAAAAGAGACATACTAATTCCTTCACTATGTTATTAAAAATTTCCCTTTCCATCTCATCCAGCATCTTCTTTCAAGACAGTTTAAAGAAACAGGTCATCTTCTGGGCAAAGCGAGTTTTGAAAAGCAGAGGGTAAAAGACACACAGGATTCATAGTGCATATATTAATTTGCTCTAAGAAAATTGCCCCAAGACTACAGGGTGCAGTCATCCCGCAAGGTCTGCTCCTGCTCAGATGTATTACTCATCCAGAACTGATCAATGGTAGCAGTTCAAGATCTCTGACTTATTTTCTAGATTTGCAAGCAGGGACCTACAGATTTATTACAGCCATTTGGCCTGTCTGGACCCTTCCCTAGGTCTCTGCCCCATTTTGTGCATTTAGACCTCAGTGCAGGAAAAATAATTTATAAACGTACTTAACTTTAAAGGCGATTAAAGCCTACAGACATCAATAGCAGGTAAGCACATAATTACTTATGTCTAAAATAAAGATGATATTTGTACACTTTAAGTGCATTCCTAAAAGGATTTCTTATGGGAGATTTTTTCGTCTTGTTTTGCACACCTGTAAAGACTCTAGCACAAAGATTTCTGTAAAGAAATAAAAGCAGAAATGTTTCCTTGGCAGGGATGTTTAAGAAAGAAGCAACATTTTGATTTGCTTGGAACATAGTATATTTTAACATATATTAATTTCTTGAGACATTTGTGGTATCTGTGCGAAGAGGGCTTCAATACAGTGCAACCTTTTGATTTTTCAAGTGTAATGTCTATGCCTCCGCTTTTGATTCAGCCACAGTAAATGAGAAAGCTTCCTTCCCTTTTTGTAAGGGCTGTTTGATGCTGTTTCTTGATCTTGAATTAGTTGTTGACTCATATCAAATGCAAATCAAGCCCTTTTACAGTATGAATCATAGCTGCCCTTGGTTAAGGGGGTAAGAAGAGATGAGAAGGGAAACATTACATTTCTGGACAATACCGATGACTGAGGGCTGGTGTGACTCATACTTAAGAGGGCCGATATGCACTTTCAAGTCATAGGAGATTAAGAAGCAACTTCAAACGGGGCTTTCAAAGGGAGAAGAAAACAGGAACTGGAATAAGCAGCACAGTAATGCACACAGCCACATCCTGAAGTCCTCACTGATGCAAAATTCCCATTGACATTAACTTTAGGGTTTGCAAGCACTAAGCTTAGAGTTCATGGTTTAAGACTGATCGTCAGTTAGCTGGGAGTTTCAAATAGCTGAAAGTCCACTCAGGAGAGTTTTAAAGTAATTATTTTTTGGTCAGATTTTGTAACAAACAGGAATCCAGAGAGCTGTATGTCATTTTCCATGAAAAAGTTTCCTTCTCATATACATGGCATTGTTATGAAAACTGTGGACATATCTGTGGTTATAAAGAAGAGGATATGGAGGGTGGTATTTCTATTTGCTGAAAATTGGATGTGGAGGACAACCCTCAAAGAAGTATCAAATAAATTATTTTTCGATCCCATCTAATTTTACTCTATATGGGAAATTACTATGGAATTAGAAAAACATCCGCCCATGCAGCAAAGCGCCTCTTTGCTGATGAGAGGGACAGAAACAACACATTATAAAATCAGTAAGTCAGAAGTGCACCCACTTTTGCTATTCACCATAGACAGAAATAACCATTTATTCGCAAATGTAGGTGAAGAATAGTTTTTCTTCAGTTCACTAAAAATTGAAAGAGATTTTTGGCTATTCCTTTAAAGACCGGTTTTTGGGGGTGTAGTTTTTTAAAATCAAAGCTTGTTCCATGGATTACTTTCCTACCTACCACATACATTACTGCACATGAGCTCCTTTTGTATTTGGCTACACCAGATTTAATTACTGAACCTATACTGCTCTCTTTGGAAGACAAGGAATCAACATGTCTTCTGTGTATGAGCAAGATTCTGTCTTAATCCCATAATAATTTTCTAACTCCTTTCATATTCTTGTCACCAGCGCTTAAGACAAAAACTTGGCAAAAAGGCTTTAAAACAAAGTCAAGGTATTGCTCAACTATTTTAAAAAGAGCAAGGAAGAAGAGATTTACCTATTTTTGGAGGAGCAACAAAAAAAATACTTTAAAGAGTTCAGATGACTTGGTTAAGAACATTTTGGATCACAGAACAAACGCAATTAGGATTGCTTGGCAATTACACTGGAGTAATCAGCCAATGATCCTGCACAGAGATATCCTACTTCTACCACTTTTACCCAAAGGAGGGCATTGTACTGCATGCCAATGATCCAACCAGCGCCTGCTATCACCAGGCAGCCGTCCATCAACCCTCCTCCTCCTCCAAAATCTCTCGATGAAACCTGGCCCCCCTCATCCCTGTCAGGCTTTCCAGCAGGTGGGGATCCATGGGACTCGCCTCGCTGGGGGCTGCACTGTCTGCTGGCTTCACCCGCCATCCTTCCCACTCCTCCAGACTCTACCAACCGACTGTACTCAGCCACACGTTCTGATATGACAGATTAAACACCAAGAATGAGGAAATCAAACAGCACGCGAAATCCGTCAGGCACGTTCGCCGGACAAATATTTCCAATTAACTCTGCAGCAGGGGCCAAGTTTGCTCTGAAGCTGGCTCTGTAACGAGAAACCTCGCGGTCGGCCAGACGGGTTTCATGTGGTTGTGCTGTGCTGCGTGGTGCAGTCTGGCGGCGGCGAAGCTAGTCCTGGGGAAAGGACGCGGTAGGAGGATCATAAAACCAGGGTGTGTGTGCACTTCAGGGTTGGCAACCACTTTACTTGGTTGCCATTTAAGCAGGCAAGGCAATAGGGTTCAGGTGCCATGCTCCCCTGGGCACCTCTGGAAACGTGGGTGGTACCCAGGAACCACGACACAGAGATGTCCCCATTGTTTCCTGCTCTGAGCAGACCTTCCTCCTCAGCCCAGCCTTTCTGGGACAGTTTTATGTTCATTCGGCAGGGACAACACAGGCACTAAACCACCCGCCTGACTTACAACGTTAATAAGCTTAAAACCTTCTGTCTGTCAGAACTGCTCCTGAAGGCAAGTCAAGCACTCACAACACATTGCTCCTTTAAACCAACGTTAGATTTCTGTCTTGCCAGAGATTCAGTAACTGCAGCTTTCAGGTTTTGGCTAGCACTAAAACAGTTTCTGTAAAATATACCACAGATAGCTTCTAATTTGAAAATATTAGCATGAATAATGTGTTTGATATGTGTTCAGCCAGTTATGTCCTTGGTTAAAAGAGTAAAGCCTCTAAGAAATGTTTGGGAGAATATATCCACAGAAGGGACTGGTATGCATTTGTGGTGTCTATTCTTGTCTGTTTAAAATGAAAATAGAAAATCAGGTTGCCTAGGTTTTCCATTTTAATGTAACTTTCTAGTTACCATCTCGTGTCAAGCTGCTAATTACATGCAGGTGGTGCAGTAGTCAAGTGATGAAAATCTGAGGCTTGTGGTACAGAATACTTACAGTTTTGCATAGATTGTAACATTTTCCAGTAAGCAATGCTATACCATATTTACAAAACAGAGCCATAAAGTTAAGAATTCAAGTTCCCACTAGCAAAGAAAAAGCACAAAGAGCAACAACTCCCACTGCCCAGTGGCATCTCCTGTGCACCTCAGATCAACCTGACAGAACTGATGAGTACTCATCATTCATTTAGGTAAACTCATGTATCAGGTTTTTTGCTTTAAATCCCTCTTTTTAAAACATTGATTTCAATATCTTAACATGTACGTGGAAATGCTAGAGGAATAAACTCTGGCAATATTAATCTTTTTTTTAAAAAAAAATAATCTTTTTTTGGTCATATTTTACATAGCAGTGTTTTCCATTCCCTCAACTAAAATGAGATTAAAAAAAAAAAATATCTGTACTAGCCCACAATCCCACCTGTGCCTTTCTTTATCTCACAGCTGGGTACAGATTTATTAAGGGCAGCTAATGGGTCTTTACTCTCTCCTTCCTCCACTGGCAGCAGCTGCGGCAGCACATTGCTTTGGCTCTTGGATTGCTGTCTGGATGGATCAGGGCAGTAGATGCAATTGGATGTATGGCAATCTGCAAGCCCTGACGAGCAGCCGCTGCTCTGCCCACGTGGGTCAGGCACGTCCACAACTCGTGGTCTCACTAAAGGACCCCGGTTCCTCCATGCTCACTGTTTGTGACCCAGGCTTGCAGACGCAAACTCCTCCTGAATGTTAAACAGATCTGCACCCAGCCTTGCATACACCTATTTACTCAGGCCACCATATGTAACTGATTAACAGAAAAGAACATTTAATATCAACATCCTCTGTACAGGTCATTCCAGACTAGATTTCAGATTCACCCACAGTGAGCTCCAGTTTGGTCCTGTATTTGTCCGCCCCGAGATGCCGTCACTATTACCTGAGACCAGGATCCCACCGCGTTAGGCCAAAGGCACGTACACAGAAACAGCAGCAAGAAGCAGCAGTGCTCCAAAGAGCTGGCAGCCTGAACAAGCCATTAGGAGGAGAGATGGGAAGACAAACAGACGACAAAGACACAGAACAGCGCTCTGAAAGCAGCTTAGGAGGAGAAGTCTCACTTACTTTCAACAGTGCTTTTGAAAACTGCATCCAAAGTGACTTCTCCAAGATCACATAGGAAGTCAGCAGTGAAGCTGATATACGAGTAGCAGTCCAGCACCCACAGGGCTCCAAAGCTCCTCCAGTATGGCTGGAGGCAGACTTCAAAGAGTATAGATAACCAAACTGAGAGATTAGATCCGAGTCAGGAAAAAAGCTAAACAGTCCAGCAGTGCTGCTGAAAACAAGCAATATGGCACTGGCGCTAAAGCTAGCCTCAGCATCCAAACCACTGAAAAGAAAACCATGGCAGCAAGGCTCGCAGAAGAAAAGGGCTCAAAACCTCACAAACAGCTATGAGAGAGGGGGAAAAGGATCTGCAAACTCTGCAATCATCCTTACAAAACTGCATCAAGACGTACGGCTAGCAAGGTCCTCATGGTCTGATGAACAACACGCATCCCTGGCTCATCACTTAGTGCAGGCTTAAGATGAGAGAACTGCAACTGGGAAAGAAAATGAATGTAACCAGAAGAGATTAGAAAATGGAAGAAGGGCTAAGGGGGAGGGAACAAACCCAAGTCCCTCATTTCTCTCATGCAAGCAACAAAAAGTCCCAAATTTAAGGAGTGACCTTGGATTCTGGTTTGGGTTTTCTTTTTATGTGGGCATTTTCTTTTTTTTTTTAACTTTTTTTTATTCTAATATGATGCCAGCAATAGCAAACCATACATTGCAAGAGGCGGCTGTCCAGGTAAGTAATGAAGTGGTAAAACAAGAGTTCCTAATTCCTCAGACCCTTGCCCTGCCAAAGGGGTGGCCTGACTCCAAGGTGCTGAAGGACAAACCAACGTGGAGGCCAATCAGTCCTAGCCTTCATCAGCCAGTGGGTTAAGCACAGTCCAACGAAACTATTCGGACTTTTCAAGTCTTTCTCTAGACACCCCCGAAAGACCACACAGGGGAAACGTTCATGCTATGTTTGGAGAAGCAACTCAGTGCTGCTGCTAAGATCCAATTTGCTGCCCAGGCGCACCACGCATCTGCAAGTGTGCAGCCCCACCTTGTCCCTCCACCATGACAAAGGAGACCCCACGTACCTGAGGAGACAAAGTGGCTTGATACGCTGCCAGGTATGACTGGAAAGGTTCTCTGCAGGGAAGTGCACCAGAGTTGTGTGCTGCACTCCCGAGACACGTCAGTAAGACCTCTGTAGACATCACCATGAGGCAACACTGTATGAAGAGAGGACATTCAAAACTCCACACAACCATCACAGAAAATTGCTTTATCTTTAACCTTTGTCTCCTCAATGAAGCCACATAGCTATATTCATGTTCTGGGCACAGTTTATCACAAAGGCTCTTTGTATGCGTCTCCGGAGCAGTCCCTTTTACCTCCACAGCAGATGTCCAGGTTAGGTGGTCTTCTCTCCTGTCAGAGGTCTGGGCTTCCTGGAAATCAGTCTGAAGGAAACCAATAACCTCAGGCTCTCAAAATCAGACCTATGGGAGGCTTAGGATAAACAGGCTTTGTGGAAACTCTCTATATAGACAAGCATTTCACAAAGAGAAGTCCCTAGCTGTATCCCATTCCACATCTAATAGCAGGCATCACTGCTTCTCACATTAAATGAACCTGTCCTTCGGGGTTTGGGTGGGTGGCGGGGAGGCTGAGCTGGGGTTTGGTTTTTTAGCATCTACTCTCTAGATGACTTCCCTCTGCAAACTGAGGCTCATACCGGTTATTACACCTTACACTAACATGACTTTGGTAATATCAGCCACACACAATGCCAGAAGTTTAAAAATCCTAGTGATGAAAGAGACTACAAAAGCGATGTCAGATATTGATGCATTAACCAGAGAAGCATGACACTAAGATGGACCTGCCCAGGTTCTTATCCTACGCACCCTAAAAATACTTCTAAGGCTTTTAAACTCAAATGCTAGGTTCATTTTCTCCACTCCCCTGTCCCCCAAAAGCCCTCAAAGTGAGACAGAACAGAATAAATAGATTAAAAGTCATTATTTCCTCACCTGATCCCTGTGTTGTTGCAGGGTGCATCTTCTGGGGCTTGCTTGCTTTTCACCATCCATAATTCTCCTTATAGTGAGGCAGGGCCTACCTGGCTTGCAACACTCTCAGCACATCCTGAAGTCCCTCAGCATGCATCTGCCCCTTCCTCTTCTCAGAAGTCACCCACTCCCTGCTGCTTTAGAGGTCCCTGCCTAGTGCTCCTTTTTCTGCCCCTTGGCTGGTGCTTGGGACTTTGCAGACCACAGGCTGCTGTCCTGGGAATTTCATGGGAAGGACAAAAAAAGGGGGAAAACCTGCTATATTGTTGTAAAAGGTGATTCACAACACTTGGAGGTAACACAGTCCAGAATAATCATAGTCCTCATTAAAAATAAAATGTCAACTAGCAACTTAAAAAAAAAAAGAAAAAAGCACAATTTTGCCCCTCTCCTAATGGAATAAGTACAAATAAAGTTGCAAAGCAGTGTGCTGCGTGACAAGGTTGACTCAGAAGCTGAATTTTATGGATTGAAGCTCTCCTTGCCTGGTGACATAAAGAGCTACTGGGCATGGTGAATTTAGCAGGCACGTACATGTGTCAGTGGTGTTAGGAAAAAGGAGTGGACAACAGAAGATACGAACGTGGAGATTGCCCTGTGCAGACCTGAGCCAGAGCTTTTAGAAAATGGAGTGAGGCAATGTGGACCTCCTCTGGTAATGGTGGTGTGCATCTTCACCTGCAAAACAGGGCTGCACACACAGGCTCACCAAATTCGCGGCTCTGCACTAAAGAATATTCCTGACTTGCACCACCAGTTTCTCCTCCCCATATGAAAGGTTCAAATAGTCACGGCATCCACTTCACTAAGCTACACAGAAACACTCAGAAGACTAACATTCCTCTGTAAATTATCCTCTTACATAGATTCACGACTAGTAATTTCATTCATTAAGTTTCCAACTTTGTTACAGTCTGTTAGTCCTGCTGCCTCTTGTTTAGTCACCTACGTGATGGCAACGTTCAACAGAAAATGTTCTTTTCTTTTAAATAATGGTAGGTATGTTCCCTCCAAAAATCCAATCCTGCAATTTGGTTTTGCTTCACGCATACCAACTCTGAGGAACAGACTCTGAGGGACAACTCTTGAACCTTCCTGTGGGAAAGACAGGTTGCTTTTTCTGAGAGCCTGGGGAAAGAGAGTGTGAAGAAGCATACAATCAACAGGGAAAATAAGTCAAAATAAGGGAGCATTTAAAAATCCTTTCTTTGGTTAACACTGGCAGTAAATGTCTCACTTGAAATACTGCAAGGAAATTCAGCTTGCCTGCATGGGAGAGCTATGGCAGAGCAGGAAACTAAATCCAGTAATTAACTAACAGTGAGATTTTAGCTCTGACAACATAAACCATAGCACAGCACAAGGAACTTTCTAATATTCTGCATTTCTCTATAAGAACGAGGGCAGAGTTTAAAATAATGCAGGGGACTTGGGTGAGAGTTAATCATTCAACAGCAGCTCGTAGCACGGATCCCCTGACCCTCTTCTGGAATGATGCTGGACTCTCTGTGGGCACTCGGGTCTACATGAGTAGATCGTGTTTTGCAAAATTGGTGCCTGATGTCCCGGCTAAAAGAATTCGGCCTTATTGCTTATGCAAAGAGCGATCTGAAGTAGATACAATAGAAGTACAAGGGAAGGGATACAGGACTTGCCTGATCGTTCAACCGTAAGGGTGTGCTGAAAGATTTCTTTCTGAGCCTCCTCCGGCACAACCCCGCAGTGAAAGCTACTGCACCGAGTCTACAGAAGTCTGATTACTGTGCACACCGTGCACTAGCTTGGCAATGAAGTCATTCAGTAGTCTGATTAAAATAACATCTTCTAATTCCCTTTTTGTTGTAATTTACAGTCTCTCTCCTTTGGCTGAACCTGCCAGCCATCCTGGAGGTGAACAAAGAGAATGTGCTAAAGTTGCCAATTCTGGGGCCTGGTGTGAGAGAAAGCTTTTGTTTCCAGAGGTTGTATTTACTCTGGAGACAGTTAATCAAAGCTCCGCAGAGCATTGTAATTCTTCTGTTCCTTTCGTACGGGTATGAACTCTCCGGTGTCTGATCCCTGCGACTGTCTTTCAAATCCCCTCAGTAAGCTCACTCCAATGTAACTTACACGAGGGCCGGTTAAGAAAGATTCAAGCTTTTTCAGAATGGCTTTAGATAATTAAATTACATCACTTGTGTTGTTGTATTTCATATTAGCACCATGGACACCAGCTAACTTTCCTACGCAGCTGAAATGAATATCAGGACTGTTTCAGCAGAAGGACATTTAACACTCACAGCCCAAAAGGGGACTTGGATGGAGCCAGTTCCATTGAGGAGGTGAAGGTTTGGGACAATATGGTCAATTTG
The DNA here is from genome assembly GCA_013398915.1 of Dromas ardeola. Taxonomy (NCBI): domain Eukaryota; kingdom Metazoa; phylum Chordata; class Aves; order Charadriiformes; family Dromadidae; genus Dromas; species Dromas ardeola. Next base: position 538,629 of record VYZM01011581.1, on the reverse strand, counting down.
TCAAATGTCTAATGCAAAATCACCGGACAATCCACACAGAGACATCCAAAATGAGCGGATGTTAAAGGTGTGTCTCAGATTTTCTGATCTTCTCAATGTGTTATTAAACCTCCTCTTTAATAATCCACATTGCCTCCAACCATACCGGTTCTTGATTTGATCTTACACCAAGTCTGGAGTCTACAATGAAAGACTCTATGACAATGCAAAGCTACACGGGAGCTACTTGTCCTGCTGAGACTCTGACAAATCTAGTTGAAAGCTTTGTTATAAAGCACAATATTCGCTTTTCAGCATAGAGTTATAGAGGGAAGAAACTTTCTCAATAAAAGAAATTGTATGCTACTAAACATGCAAATATTATAAGCCACTTTTGAAACACAGATGCTTGAATAAGCAGATTCATAAAGCCAGTAAAGGTTTTTTAGCCTGGACATGGATGCCAGTTATCCTAGATAAACTTTAAATATGAAGCTCACTCATTTATTTTTAAACTGTTATTTATTTTTTAAATGGTTCCATTACACAAATGCAAACAAAGCACACCAGAAACAAGAGCGCTCTTGAGACAAGTCCCCTGAGCACTGCCTGCGTGCGTACATCCAGCCCAGAATATGCCTTATGGGCAGTGAACTCCAAATAATTTCAGCCTATCTCCTTGGAGAGGATGCTGCTGTATCTAGGATCAGTTCTGGGTGGTCTCCAGTTGCATTGGAGAGACTGTTTTAATACAGATAATTTAACATTGTAAAGTATTTTGTGATTCTTTGGGGAATGGCGATAGTGAGAAAACTGTGGCATTTAACACAGTTCCTTCACCATCTCCATGAGATGAACCACACCAACACCTACCTACGTCACCACCAGTTTGTTTGGACTGAACTTTATCCAACTCATTCCAGCGTCAACCAGATGCTGAAGCTGGGGAAGGAGCAATGTATGCTAATCCACCGGGTTTGGTGGACAGGGCATTAGCCTGGGATGCAGAGCTATGCATTTGTTCCGAGTTTACTGCTGACTTGTGACCTTGGTTCACTTTGCCTCTGGGTGTCAGGAGGATGGGGCCAGGCTCCTTTCAGTGGTGCCCAGTGACAGGACAAGGGGTAACGGGCACAAACTTGAGCATAGGAAGTTCCACCAAAACATGAGAAGGAACTTCCTTACTTTGAGGGTGACAGAGCCCTGGAACGGGCTGCCCAGAGGTGATGGAGTCTCCGTCTCTGGAGACATTCAAAACCCACCTGGACGCGTTCCTGTGCAACCTGCTGTAAATGAACCTGCTCTGGCAGGGGGGTTGGACTAGATGATCTCCAGAGGTCCCTTCCAACCCTATGATTCTGTACTTCAATTTTAGCTTTGGTAAACTTGCAGCATGCTTTTGTGGAAATATCTGCAACTGCAAGCAAGCCGGGGTTACTTGTGTGCTACAGTACCAAATCCAAACAGCATCAGCACAGCACCAAAGAGGCTGTGCCATGAACTACTAACAGGAGGTTGCCTACACACTGAGGCACAGAAACAGCTCAGGAGCCAGCCGCTACCCCTCTCCCACCGCGAAAGCATCGGGGCAGTGCAGCTACACTCCACATTCCCCAGATTGTGGTCTGCTGAGAATTGCCTCATCACATGGCATTTGCTCCTTGACTTTTGAGCAGTGGAAACCATGAACCGATGATATACAATACCTTTTCTGCTTTCCCAGTATCACGTTCCAATTAAAATCATTGCAACAGATACTACAGAAGCACAATCTGTGCTCAGAAGCAGCAGGAAAGGTGATCTGCGATACAAGCTTTGTGTTAAAACGGGAGTCTACCACAGGGATGAAATCAAGTCTGTGAAAGACAGCAGAGGAGAGCAATACAACCCCAGCCCACAAACCAGTACATTCAGATGCATTAACAACGGATCGTGGCGAGTCGTAAAAAAATACTTGAACACAAAGCCCTTTTGTATCATCAGAAGGTGATTGTGATCTAATAAGTCCAGCTCAATATCAACCTGAAGCACTCTCAATTTGCTTCTACGTTTCCTCACTTTTGCTTCCTAGCGTTAAGTCGACATCAACATCGGAGAGAAAGCTGCTTCTAATTAAACATGCAAATTCTTATCCCATGCACATAATTCACACTCTGCTAGCATACGCGACACTGATAAAGTAACAGAAGCAGTCCTAGGCTACAAATGGTTAAATGGAGGCTCCTTTCCTTTGCAAAGCGCTGCTCTTTGAAGTGGCGTGTTTTGACTTATTCTGTCTTTGTTAGAAGCTAAGATTGTGCCACTGAAAATCTATAGTGAAATCTGTCCCCTACTGAATGGCAAAACTCCCAGCAACTTTCGCAAGGCCAGGAACAGATTTCATCCCCTGTATCTATAGCAACTCAGAGGCATAAATTGCATCCACGGGACCTTGAAAGTCAGAAAGCAACGGGTGGCAATCATAACGAAGCTGTTTTTCCCAGGATTCTTAGAAAACAGAAGACAAATAAATAAAAATCCAGAATATTTTAACATTTCATTTCCCCAACCCCTCTTCATGAGCAGCTACAAGTCCTCAGAGTTTCCCACTGCCAGTGGTCAATGATATCATTCACAGTGATTTTTCTACACCCTTCCTTCGCTGGCCTTTCTTAGGACTGCTACGGTTTCCTGTGGGCTTTGGTTGGATTTGTGTTTTTCTTGGCCATAAGATGACCTGAAAATATGAGGCTATTTCAGGCAAAAGTATCAAAAAATAAAATAAAGTCTGCTTTTTCAACCCCTATGGCCACACCCTCATGCCTTCTGCCATTCTGCCCAGTTAGCATTTTTAAAACACGTTATTTATTATTTATTTGTGCATTCAATTGAAACTGCAGGAGTACTTGAGGCAACCAGAATGTAATTACAGAGGCTGTAATTTGGTAATAGAAAACAGGTTCTTTCAAAAAGTGCTTCAAGTTCTTGCAAAAAGACACTCATAGAAGCTGTGCCGTGACCGGCACCTTGGTTTCTCCCATCATCCACAACAGGCCTCCTCTTGCCACAGAATGACACTTCATGCCACAGCGAGGGACAGGTTTGGGCTGGAAAAGCGGCCCTCACCCTGACGACCTGCAGCACTTTCCTGCTCCACCCAGGTGTTCCTTCAGGGGTTTCATTCCCACCGCTTTCCCCATGAGCAGGCTCTGATGAGATGGCAGGATTAGGTGATATCACAATGAACGCTAAAGGCTGCACTCCCAGTCTCCCCTTTCCTTCTCAGGAAACCTTCCAAGCTTGCCATAGTACAAATTGACATAGTATTTTAACAAACTGCCTATATCTATGTGGACAGCCAAACATATAATTGAAGGAATATTCTAATATTCAATTAGTCATTTTTTCAGCTGGTATGAGCCTAACACTGTAATCATGACATTACGGGACACTTGCATAGTTTGATGTGGTCTTTTTATAATAATATAGAAGGCAACGGCATCATTTTGTCCAACTGAAAATCTACACGGTGGCATCGAATCTAAGTTTTTCCAGTTGCTGAAATGAATCTCACATTCAAAGAAAAAGAGAAAGCCCACAAGTGAATTGTACTCCTAATTTGTTGAAAGCTGCACGTAAAACAAAACAACCTCCCACCCAGAACACTGTAGATTTATCCAGCTCTTCTTGCATGTTAAGGTACAGTCATGAAGCAACTGTAAATTATTCAGGGTAAAACTACAGTTATTTTGACTGGTGCTACTTAGAACTGCATTCCTTCTTCCTCAAGAAAGGAACATACTGAAGTGCAGACCAGCCTAACTACTGCAAAACTACTTCGAAGTAAATGAAATAGTGATTCAATAAAAGGGGAACCAATTTTGCCAGTGGATGTGGGAAGTGCAGAGTGCAAGATACTCTGAGTGCACTGCCTTCTGATAGATTTGCAGGGGAAGCTACTTAACGCTGTGATCCAGCAAAGCAGGTGAGCATGAAAACCACCCTCTGATGCAACTGAGCTCATTCAAGTCATCACTACCCAGGGATAAAGGTGGGAGCCTTAGAGGGTATCCACAACCTGGGTGATTCCTGGAGAATTTTAATCCAAATACTGCTTTGGAAAACATTCAGTTTGTGGTTGTAACAGTCTACCCAAGCTTATTCTATGACCAGAAAACTTGTGAAAGAGCTCTTTGGACAAGGCCAGAGAGACAAAGGCCCCCCCTTACAGCCAAATAAATAGAATGGGTATTTGGCAGCCCTTCAGTCCCACAGGCAGTTGTCAGAGATGCATGTCCAGATGACTCTTCTTGCTGTTGCTCTTACTGACCTGGCTTCTGTTCCCTATTCCCACTATGCAGCAGATGAATCGAAGGCTTAACATTGGACCATAATTGTGTTTCCAAGTCACCTCTTCACTGAAGAGCCCATCAGGTCCTAAGGTCAGAAGGATCTCTCCTGTAACACAAGCCATTACCCCTCAACTCCCTCAGCATCGGAGTTGGTAGCTTACGTCTTGTCAGTGCCAGTCTTCCAGAAAAGGTTTTGTCTGAAGACATCAGGAGACTGAGGACACTCTGTTTCCTTTAGCATTTTGTTGCAACACATAATTATTCTTCATTTAATTTGCTTCAACTGCTCCAGTGACTCATTAGAAAATCAGTGATACTCACCCACATGAATGCAAGCTCACAGAGTTTCAGAAAAAGATACGCAAAGTTTTATATCTCTGCTTTTTAGCTGCAGCTGACTTCTCCCCAGCCTTGCTACTGCTGCTTTGATCTCACATTGGCCACCTCCCATGCCATCTTTCACTTCTTTTGGGGAAGACTGTACTGTTTCATTGTCAGGGTGGTTGTACACTCTTTCTGTTCAGAGACGAAATTTCCCAAAGTGCTGTCTGCTTCTCCATTCCTAAACCCTTATTGGAGCACTTCGGTAATTGGCCTTGGTTTTCTAAGATTGGGAGTATAATTTGTGTGTCTCTCTGACAGGAGATATCAGGTGCAGGCCCAACTTCATGGAAAACATAGATGTTTTTTTCATGTTCCTAAATAGCAAATTAGAATTACAGGTTTTCATTTGTGGACTTAAAGATCTTGATAAGAATGCCTATCCACTGGATTATAATTCAACATAATTTGACAGAAATTGCTCAAGTTGTCATGAAGACTTTAACTCTCCACCAGTCACACGATTGGCTCACTGGGAAGCAAGTAGCTGGGTAAAACCAGATGGTGCAGGATCAAAATGTTGAGAGATGGCCGCATGGCACAAAGCTGGGCCTAATAGAAATACTTACGAGACCTCTAAATGGCACCAGAAGTAAGTGTGTGTCACATCACAGTTCCATAACTTCATCAGCTTTCTAAGTATTTCTGGACTGTAGCATATTACTTCAGAATGGGATTCCAAACTTTAATGTATGTATGTTCCACCATCATAATCATCTATTCTAAAATATTTCACATATTTAAACCTCATTGCTTTTCTGGATTTTAGGCTGACGGTTCTCCAGCTTCTAAACCCAATAGCATTCTGCAGATTTAACATTATCGACACCTGAGGTGGCTAAATCATCCGGGCCATTATTTAGCCACAATTTGCTCTACAGGTATTCAGAAAAAAGCACCTCAGCCCAAGGGAAAATAAAACATGGCCCGGTACCCATACAGTAGTGTAGGAATTAACATACACGGACAAAAGCTTTGCTGTGGAAATGTTCCTACTGGGGCTACATTAATTTAGGGGTCAATTTCCTAGGCTAACTTTGCTATCTTGACCACTGTACCTTGATAATGACCTTTGTGGTTACAAAATAAATTTGTAATGAAGCTGAGACTGGAAACCAGCTATTGCACTTCTTAACCGGTCTCCTGATTTCTGATCTATCCTTCCTCAAAACAATCACTTCAGGACAACTAAGCTATTAGGCAGAAACATTACATGGATGGTAAATGAGTTGCACTCTCAATACTTTCATTTGCTAACTGAATTCCAAACAGAGGCTTGGCCTCCCCATGGTCCTGCTGGACATCTTCTACCAGGGAAACAAGGAGCATTTCTTTGAAGTCTAACAACTGCTGTGCCTGATCCACTCCCACCCCAAAGGGGCTGCACTGCATGGGGGCTGGCTGACTTGATGACACCACCTGACACCGGCTGCACTTTGACCATATGAGGCCTCCAGTACAGTGGAGAAGATCAAGACAACAATGTCCCCACCAGACAAACTGGGCTCCCCTCCATCGGACTCTTTCATACTGGTGTGTGCGCAAGACACACTAGCAGCCAAAGCCTAAAGAAAGGCCAACAGACTCTTATCTTGCTCTTTTTATGCTACTACTGTCACTCAGACTTGGACTGGGCTGGATGGGCTAGACATAACAACCTGACAGAAGTTCCTTGTGAAAAGTGGAAACTTTGTAAACATCCCTAAAGACCTACCCTTTGAAGTAGGGTAGACTCTTGTCATCATCTATGATGGAAGATATAAGTTACTAGGAAGCTGCATTAGGCTGATTAGATTTCCTTCACATCCCTATCTCTCTCCTAGTTACTCTAGATAGCTACAGTGAATGCACTAAAAAGTTGGAGGAAAACTTAATCTTGATCACTGCCTGCCAACAAAAACTTGTAGGTTGACTGCTACAAGTTTAGGACATTTCCCATATGTCTGCTCAAATTAATGGCAAGAGGTGTCCTGCAAGCTTATTCACTGTAGTTTTTTAATGGGAGGTGTGATTTCAAACCACATTGCATTTCATCTCAAAAGCATTACTAAACATTTACATCATAGGAAAGAGGAAAGCATATTTATTCTCATGTTTTATTTTAGGTATCTGATGAATAAGGCACTGTAATACTCCATTTCCACTTACTAAGTAAGTCTGTCTTGCACTGGCTAGACCACAGAGAGATAAGTCGCATGGAAATGACCTTTTCTACTTTTACGGTGAAAGAGCAGCATTTCAGAAGCAGCATGGAGATTTACAGGGGGGAGGAGGGTGAATGTATCTTGTGTCCCCTCTGCAGCTGGAGTGGTTGTACAACACATATTTCCGTACCACATGATGCTCTTCATCACCCTCAGACCCTGCTTGGTCACACAGCAATGCTGTGGTATAGCTAGTCTTTCCAGGTGTTGCTTTGCCAGCACAGATAGTGGAGGTGAGCGGAAACATTCTTCAAATGTGGTCTTTGAGAGGTACTAAAGGACGGCCATCAAGATAGACTTAAAATCAGGTTAAGAAGAGCCACTTTTAAAAGAGCCATTGCTCTTTCCAGTTCTAGCTGCAGGTGAGGGGTTTACTAGCAGGACTTCTCTGTGATATGGGATAACGTTTCCTCCTGTGGGAACTGAAGTAGTATGACTTTATAGGCTAAGAATTGTCCTTCAAAGTTGCATCTTCCGTTCCTGAGTCAGAAAACAACTGTGGCATGAGACATTATAGTTTTAGGGACACAGTCTCAACGCCTTCAGTTCCCTACAGTCACGTCCTGTGTTAATCTAGGATAACACCATGTTACTCCAATTACTGGAAAGCTTCACAGAAGTCAGAAAAAAAAAAAAAGTGTTAAGTGAGAACAATCTTGGACCGATATTACGCTACAGCATCAAAATGTTCCAGATGGATTGTAATGACCAAAAGTGCAGAACGTCAGCTATATTGGAAACCCCTGCTGAGTTTGATTTGAAGATTTTTCTTCCTTTCCCTCCCCCACTTTGGTCTTCTTCACCCCCACCTTATTTTTATCATGTCCCTTTACCAGCGTTCTCAAAGATCCCCATCTGAGTTTGGTTCCTTTGGAACAGAGCCCTGCACATAAAATTATCTAAAGCAATCTTCCTTTTATTCTAATACTGACATTCATAATCCTCTAAGGACTTAAAAGAAAAAGAATGAATAATATCAATTATGGGAAAAAGGCTTTCATAAACTGAAAACGGGTTTTGATCTGTTAAAATAAAATTAAAAAAATTCAGCCATTTGCGTAACATTTCCCAGGCTAATCCCCAACATAATTCAAATGAGATGTAAACCATACAGAAAATAATAAAAATTCTTTCTATGGGACAAAAACACAAGGTTTTGTTTATTTAAAATAATTGCAGCTGTGGGATAAAGAACTTTAGCTGTACCAAACAAACAATAAGATATTACAAAAATTGCTTCTCCTCTTCATTCTTTTTAGAATAGAAAGGTGATTACAAAGAAAAAGAAGTCCAGCAAGTCTCAGTTGTTGACTCTTTCAGGTCTTTGGAAGACATAGGGTCACCCATACCCCCTTCAAGGGTACAGGAAGAGACAAAAAAAGATGCCTTGCACGAGTAAGAGGAGAACATCCTCCTCCTCCTCACCACAGAAGTGTATTAATAGCCCTCTGCAAGATGTCTCCTTAGAGCAGGCTTGTCTTGTGCTGATATCTAACGCTCTATCTCCACAACTACCCAGCTATGCCACTAGAGCTGGGAAGATGCCATGTGTGTGTTGCGGGTAAGATCCTCCAACATATACGACATCTTTAATTAAACATAAAGGTTTGCTCTAAACCGCCACTTGAAAACACAAATATTTTAGAAATAGACCTAAGAACCATAGATCTTCTGGTTCTTCTGTCCACTTCTCTCTGCTCTCACTCCAGTGCATATAAATATAAAATCATTATATTTGCAATTTCGCTTACAGATTTAGCTTAATTCCCTGCATCCCTGCAAATTTCTATATTCCCCCATGCTTACTGAAAGAAAATAAACAAATAAACAAAATATTCGAGTCTTTTCCCACTTCTCTGAAAAACAACCTAGGAGAAATCATAAGGTCTGGTGGCCACATGTTTTTTAAAGCTGGGACAGCTCTAGCAATCATGAATCTAAACGATGCCTTTATGTCATGGTTTTCTTGTTCAAAGTAAAGAGCAGAGGCCTAATCCATCCTCTGAGTACCTGGAGTCAGAGTCAGAGCTGGGACTAGGATTCACATTTCTCCAATTTTTGCTCTTGCTGCTCCCTCTACATCAAAGCACGACCACCTTACACTTGAGCATTTGCCGTCAGATCAGCTACTTTCCCAAAGCTCATGGACCCTCCAACCCCGTCTCTCTTCCCTGCCTGAAAGACACCTCAAGCCCAAGTTAGAAAACTCGTGTGCAGTTTGACAGGTGTCAAGTGATCTGAACCAACTAAGTGCTCCTGCATATCTATTTGAGGAAAACATGGAAAAAGATAAAACAGATACAGACGCGAGACTGTGTAACGCACTCAGCACCACCTCATACGAACTTACCACCAGCTGTGGTCAGCGTACAGCGACTAGCATCTCTCTTGCTGTCTGTACTGCGCTAACTCAAAACAATCCTCATATGAGGCTGGATAGCTGAGATTCACTGGGAACATGCATCCGTATGGTGCCCTCACGGTATCTGCCAGCTGAGCAGCAGGGTTGGCCAGCAGGGCTGATGGGGAAAAGAAAAGCTGAGATTTTTCCATTTCATGCCTTTGAGACGACTGGACTCCTAAGGGATAAAAGAGATAGCGAGAGTCTGGATAGTGTCCTTTCTTATAAATTAAGCATCAATCCACCTTCAGTGGCAGCGAAACTGAATTTATGTTGGAGAATCACAAATCTCCCATGTCCATTGGTAGCTGTGATCCATGTCTATGCCTCCAGGGTTAAGTAGGCTGGCTGAGAATGAGCTGTTTCAGGAAGCTTCAGATCTGAATGCCGAAAAGGGATGGTGAAACCTCAGAAAAGCTGTCCCAAGCTATTTTTTTCCTTTCATTGCTGAACACAACTTGTCCAGCTTTATTTACTCTGTCCCTCTGTAAATCCAAAAGTATAACCTGGTCTTCTGCCATATCTACTTCCAGTTGAAAGCCAGAGTTTCCAAGGCGCACACAAATTGAAAAATGTGGAAGCAGCATTAACACTAGCTTTCCCAAAGTTCATGCTAAGCTATCAGCAGAACAAAACGACAGAAGCTGAGGTGAAGATAAGACTAATGCATTCACTTTCCCTTTACAGACTTCAAAATAGCTCTTTGGTTTTTTTTAGAGGTTAATGTTACTGTAGCTGTTTGAATTTAAGTGATTTAAATACCATCTGTCACATTAACATACTCCAATAAATTATTATAAAGTGCTTTCCTATATCTAGGTGAACATGGACTGCACAGCTGACAGTCAAACAAGCAGTTTCTTGGCATTAATTTATTTCTATTGAATTGCATTGATATATCTCACAGTATTTGATGTTGATAAATTTTACGGCCACTAGGAACATGGCCTTTTAACTTCTAAAGAAAAATGTGTTACTGCACTGCATGGCTGCAAAAAATCACTAGAAAGTATAACCAGTGTTTATTTCCAAGGTTCAACCCTCCCAGTTTCATACTTTGCATTTCAAATTTTTAATCCAATCATATTATTATTAGACTCGTGACTCCTGAACACTTAAGATCCCACAAAGGACTCACAGAGCTACTTGACTATGGAATTTCTTCCACATTTTTCTGCTGCTTCATTGCTATGGAGCAACCAGAAAACTCTTTCTCTCTCCTTTGTGCTGCTGTATACCACACACAACACAGGTATAGTCAGACTTCTTTGTTTTCCCTTTAAGGTTAGCAAATGCAACACACTTAGAAGCATAACTTTCAGGTCTTTAGAGCACGCTACTCTACTATTAGTTTCATTTATGGACACTCTACAGACAATTGGTTTCTAACTCTTACACGAAAAAAAATATAAAACCTTTAGACAATTTAAAATGCTCAAGATTTCTGTAAGATTCAGGAGCTCAACAGTCTAGGGAACATAAGCAAGAGGAATTGTCCCCATCAAAGGCAAACAGATGTTGCTATAACCTTTTAAAAAACCTGCTCTTGGAAGTGTTATAGTAAATATGTAAATATGCTTTGAAATCTAATATCCTTCCTGAAGTGGAAGCCCTGGAGTACAAGAGCTCTTTGAGAATATGTTTTGGTTTCATGGGATCGTACATATGTGATACTGAGCTGTGACCAGCAAGGCCAAGAGTCATCGCCACCATACCATCTTGCAAGAAGGCTGCAGGGAGGAGAGCTGTCCCCATGAAAGGAACGGATGATGAATGTATTTGCACTGTGACAGCACCCAGAGGCCTCCGACCAGGCATTAAGAATCTATTAGCTCAACATATACCATGAGTAGATGGCTTCTGCCTCAATATAAAATAATCTGAAACATTTTTTATGCCCCTTCCCATCTCCTTCATGCTGGATTCCCTCACCTCACACAGCTTTCCACCTGTCTGTTCATTAAGTTTCTGCTTCCAGCAATAAAAGGTCTTAGAGCTGACATAAATTACATTGCCAGAGCAGTTGTACTGCTCTGCATCAACTGAGAACCTCACGTCTCCCCTTCCTTTGAAAATAATTAATCTCGCCACCCCTTTCACCACAGCGGTTCACACAGGCTGTTGGCTCTGATGGGTTTCCCAGGAAGGGGAATCCTTAGATGAGTCCCAGAAAATGACTGCCTTTTCCAGCCAGAGTCCAAATTGCACAAAATTTCCTCCTCTAGCTGTACTGCTCTATTAGAAATTAGTTGCACTTACTTTCTTTGTCTACTCCAAAAGAGAAATGAAATTTTTGTTCTTCTCCCTCAAAGGGTTCTGCCTCCAGCCCACTGATACACTGAAGAGGATTAGAAGGTAGGAGCAGCCATTGGTCTTTGTCCTCAGAGGACTGTTTCTAATTGCGGAACATGGGTTGGTGCTGTTACGGTGAGTTATGTCCCAGCTGCGGTGCAGGAAAGGACATTTCTGGGCCAGAAGAAAAGTAGAATGAAATCAGATGTTTCACAGGCTTGGGAGATTCAGCAAGAGCAGAAGCACATGCACTATGTGGAAGAGACCGCGTTGTGCTGAGTCCAGGGGACGCTCTCCAATGGGAAGGCACAGGTTGATGTTAAGCTGTTTTCTGTCCGGCCAGTGCACTGACTAAGTCCTCTTCAAAGGCACTATATTGGTCTTGCAAGCAGCCAGTCCTGAACAGTGGGTAGCTCATGATCAGCTTGAAGGACTGAAACCAAATCATGTTACAAAGCATTTCATCTTCTGTCCAATTCATGTCTCATAAATTTGAGGCAGGGGATTCATAAGCTACCCATTGCTTGTGAAGTATCTTCCACAAATATTCCCTGGACCACCTCCAGGGGAAAGAGCTCTCCCTTTCAATTCTGTCTGTTAACTCCTTCAGAAACTTATAAATGGCATCTGGAGAGTTCGTATGCAGAAAACTATAGCAATCCTTTGCTTTATGGGTGTAAACCCAAAATTTCAAAAGGCTTTCTCCTCTGCGAGGTCGCTGAAACTCCCTCTGTTCCCAGACAGGGCTCTGCGGATCATGCAGCGACATTCATACCGGTGCCTGCAGCTGCAGGACCAGGGGTGAGGGCCTCGGTTGAGATGCGACCCCTGATCAATGCAGGGAGGCTCCCAGCAAGGCTCCCACCCTGGCTCTTTCCCTGGCGTCTGCCCCACATCAGAGCTGGCCTGGAGCACTGGTGAGCAAGCCTCGAGGAGGAGCTAGGGGAAGCATCTGCAGGAAAAGCGCGAGGAACAAAAAGCTACCGTTTGGTTTTGCTTTAAGAGAAAGCACAAGCAAGATAGGAAACATTCGATTTACCTAATCGTGCTTCTAACTTTCATTACCGAAAGACGGGGCACGTTGATAGCGCTGGAAAATGCATCACAGACTAAAATCACCCAAACTCCAGCCTTGTCCTTTATTTTTGCCTTTTCTGCACTCATCAAGAGGTTGGAAGTTGATTGTGGGGGAGGGCGCTCATCTGCACTGTACTGATTTACAGAGGCAGTCATCCAAAAATAATATTCTGGGTCGAGTTCCTGGAGAGGGACGTTGGGGTTTTGTGGTGGGGAAAAGCTGGCAACCTTGACTCTGATCTGTAAAAATCTTCTTTCACCCCTTACACATTTATTGGCTTGTTTTCACACCTTGCCCTCTTTGAAGGATTATACACAGTAACACGATGCTGTCTGGAGCTTCAGATTTTTCAAAGGTGCATTCAAGCTTGAAGCAACCCCTTGCCCCCCAAGAAATCCCCCAAAAAGGTTGGATCTGCCTTGATTGCCTTCCGAAATTTTCCCTGCCTTTTTGTTTTTGAAAGAACTGTGCCACTTATGTGTGTTCTAACATATCCTTCTTAACTCAACAAAAATGCCATATCTAAAGCTTTAACTGCCATATGTCCTATATAGACATATGAAGCATATTTCTTTTTTATTCATATTTTATTGGAAGTCTTACAAAGCATACAGAACAGATGCCAGTACATCAAATTCATCATGCCGAGCCTTGATTATACAGACCCCGAAGCCCCAGCACTGCCATACAATCCTTCCTTTCAGGAAATAAAAGCCAAAGACCAGTTTTCCCGCAGGACCACTTGTGGGTATAAGCTGAAGCCCTTATTACCGGAGGTTCCTTGGATACGATTTAAAGTTTGAAAGTTCCTCATATAGCTGTTCACTCATCATAAGGTACTTCTCAAAGTCTAGGCATGCTGCTAAAAGTAGGAACACCCATCCAAAACCAGGGAAGCATTCAGCCAAATATCTGCTTCCAGCTTAGTAGCAGCAGCCTTCTCTTTTTCTGAGTGAGAGCGCAGCAGATGAGGAGAGAGATAAGCGTACAGAGAGCACAACATCCCAAATATCTGCCACCAGAAGCTGCTACTACGTGCGAGGAAATGTCACCACAGTCACAATGAAACAGGGTTGTCACCTGAACCAAATATACTTTGCAAGGAGGAGATAAAATAGTTCCCCAAGAGCTTGATATGCTATGCCATGACAAAATAGCAATTAAAAATGAATGAATAGAGCAGAATCTCATTGGTCCAACACTTCCTCCTATAGTTTGCAGTGTAAATCAAAGCAAGCAGGACATCTTCTGAAATTTTAGATTTATTTACACGTGTTTGGGCTGACCATGTTTACTCACTCGGGGTTTCACTCCACCACTTGTTAATGCATTTGGCATGCTCTCGTGTAAATACATCTAGGATTTCAAAGGAAGGTCATTCTCTATTCCCCCCTCCATGCAGAGGGAACATGCCAGAACTATGTTGAGGATATGGAATGAGATCACTCAAGATCAGAGTCACCATGGGTGGGTAACGATGAGGTTACCCCTATGGTGTGTGTAGATGTATTCCAAACCCTCATTATAGTTATGATATATTCACAGGAACACAACAAACCCATCTTTGAAATTGTTCCTTGATTTCAAGTCTACTTGCTACTTTATGGAAGCCACACTACTACTGCAGTGATTTTCTGCTGATGTAATGCTAAATGGCAGCAAATGGGGGAAAAAAGGCAGTAGGGGCGGGAAATAGAGGAATATGGACAAGGGAATGCAAGAAAAGGACGGAGGCAAATGAAAGAAAACTAGGGCTCCACCAGGCATATGAGGATGTAACTTCAGAACAATTCTAAATCTCTGCTTACAAATCACTATGAGGAGTCATCTGTGCCTGTAGATCCAATACTTACATGCCAGCCAGGGCAGGGGAGACTCATCAGCTTCACTGCACTCAGAATCAGACCCTGCCAAGCCCCGTACTCCTTTTTTGTTATTTAGAGCTTTTCAGTCAAACAAGAGCTCCTTGAAACTCGGCCAAGCACTGGAAGTTGCAAAAATTTCAGTTTCTTGACCAAAAAAGGATTCAGTGTTACACAGGCGAGGAGATGCCTCTATCAACCATAAAATGCCTGCACCAATTCACGTCCTCCGTAAGTCCAGGCAACTGCACTGGTCCTTGCTGAGGCAATACCTTGCAATGCATAAACATCGGTTCTGATCCCATCTGACACGTATTTTTTTTGTATTTATTCTGTGCTCTTGTGGGAATAAAGTCTATGTTGTTTTTTAGCTTTATTTTTCAAACTTTATGGTAAGGAGTTTTGAATTTATTTTACTTAGAATAGAATTTTCTTTCTTTTAAATACATCTGGCTAGTTGGCGTAGAATATAACTATAGCTGGCTGAATCCCTAGAGTTTAAAGGAATGTTTCTGGTCACAGGGGATTTAGCTCAAAATTTATTTCAGGATTATGCACTCAAGGATTAAGGCAAAATAAAATCCATGCAACACTTGCTATTTTATATCTAAAATTTAGAAACTGCTTTGAAAAACCCAGCCAGCAAAAATATATTTTTTAAATTGTTAAAGATGATTGTTAATCTTTCAAGTTTTAATGCTGAAGTTATCTTTTCAGAAACCGTACATATCTGTGAAATGCCTGTTTGCATAAAATGACAGGATTTGTGGAAGTCAAACTTCAAATGGGGATTTTTGTTTGTTTTTTATTTCTTTTGAAGAATGTACCACATCGTTATCCCTAACTCTTCTTCTGTACTTAAGACGGGATTTCTGAAAGCACTTAATATTGCGTCGAACTCTAGCCCAGATCAACCCCAGTGGTGGCTTAAATGGGAGCAGAATTAGGTCATAATATAAGATTTCTGAAAATCCCAAGCTGATCCCTACTATTATCTCATTTAGGTCATGATAGCTCATTTTTGCTGGGTAATGAACCAACACTCTCAAGAATACAGATTTTCAGGATTTCAGAAGAATGCAAGAGGGAACTTTAACATCTGGGCTTTTACCCAGGTTTCGGTGCAAGAGGACCAGCAGGAGGAGAGATGCCCAGCGTTGTACGGGTCGTGTGACAGGTTATGAGCTGACATAAAAAGCTGTAACTCCACTGAGTCCAGTATTGTTTTTATCAGTGAAGCTACGGTAGCTGACCTGCTTATGTCTAGCTTAAAACAAAGCACTCAGTAAGCTCTACAGAGTTTACGTTATCCAAGAGCAGCTGGTACATATTGCCATCCTGATGGTACTCAGGAGGAACTCCTACAGAGGTCAGTGCAAAGACTGTCACTGACTTCAGTGGTTCAAAAAAAGGCAGCTTCCCATGCTATGACAAACATCAAAGCTGCCCTGTCCCATGCTCCCCACCTTTATTCCTCCTCTGTGTATAACCAGCTCCACAGCCAACCCAAAAAACCCAGCCACACAGTCCTCAGTAGAAGCACCACCATCTGTGCGCTCTTCCACAAGTCACACCTAACACGACAACGGACAGTGGACAGTCAGAATGTCTTTTGTCTCATGGAACTAAACAGCAATAGATCAATATAATAGATCAATATTAGATCAATACAAGTTTACAAGTGCGCTACTAATAAGCAAAACCACAAATGTAAAAAACAGCCTGTTCCCTGGTTTCCAGCGTAACACCATTTTCCCTCCATCACATTCAGCTCCAAATATTATCTGCCAGTCTCCTTTCACCTAGCTCCCACGAGAGCTGACCACAGCAAAACCAACATGTCTCGTGACCTTACTGCCAGGCGCTGATTCAGCTGAATTAAACTTTTGTATGAAACTACCCAGCTCAGATGAGGGGCACTTTCAATAGTTCACAGAAAGTCAAACAGCAGTGTTGAGAGGGATATAGCACTTCCAGCAACTAGCTAAAATAGGAGAAGCTCAGAAAAATATATCATACCGATAAACAGTGTGAGACTTGACAAAACTGTAATTTAAATGGCAGCGAGAAGGAGCCGTGGCGGCACATTCAGCTCTTTGCTTCCCTTTTGGAACCAGAATTCTATAATATTTTTTTTTCCTCATCTTTAGCTAAAGTTTGATTGAAACTCCTCTTAACCAAGCCTATTCGCTCACCCACAGCTTCATAGCACAGTAGCTGTGTTTGAGAAGCACGAGTGGTTTTGCGCAGGGTTTGTGGATATATCCGCCGGGAGGAGGAAAAATTATTTTTAGACATATCCTGATGCATCATGGTGTTTATGTAGAAAATTTAAAAACAGTTGGTCAGAGAAAAATTGACTTTTACCATGTTAGCACATGAGTGAGAGCTGACTCACATTTTTATTATCTGAGTGGGTCTCATCTACTGGAACCATCATTTCCAGTAGTCACATCTTGTACTTCGCACATCATCAATTCTTCCTCTGCATGTCTCTCCCACACATATTTTAATTTTCAAGTATCAAGAATAAGGGAAGTGGGAACACCCTCTTCATTCCAGTATGCAAAATAAACCACCACTTTGGGGTTAAAATCTGAAAAGCAGTTGCAGGATATAGATAGTAGTCAGTTAGCATCTCCCAACTACTTTGTGCAAAGGTGCTGTGGAAGACACAAAGAGACGCCCCAGCAAGCAAAGGCTGCCATGTTTTTACCAGAGAAATCTTTGCTAAAATATTCCAAATAAAGTAAATTATGAGTGATCTTTAAGAGACAAGTTTCTTTTCACTGAGATATTTTCACATGAACATTGATACACCTGTGAGTTTTGTTGCATGAGAGAAGTAATCACAGAATCATAAACCTGGAAGACGTCTGAAGACATCATGCAATGCATACTCCCACCCTGGGACAGGACCGGCCCGAAATTTGTCAGTTCTTCAAAACCTTTATCTAGCCTCTCTCATTCTCAGTGATGGAAATGACACCACTTTCCCAGGCATTCCCGTCCCAGTGACTCACTATTCTTACTATTAATTTTTGTTTCTAATGTCTATTTAAACCCAATCCTTCTTTTCCTAACCTCTGGTGTGAGGACCAGAATTTTCCTTCTAACATTGCCACTTACTATTACGGAAAACAAAATTTTGAATAAGGGGAAACTGATTTTTTCAAAAAAATAAAACTTGAGATTTTAAACATGAGGGGTTTTTTTGCTTTGTTTTAATGCACGTCTTCACTTACCGGTTTTAGTCAAAAGCGTATGAAAAAAGCTGTCTTTATGGTGTCTCAGAAATCCAGTCCCAATCTGGGTATGCAATAAAACAGAAAAAGCAGACTACTCTCACAGGACTAGAAGGCTGATTTCTAGACCAGAATGGTTTCAGAAAAGTTAAACTTTTAGATTTCTATCTGAACTGAGCTATTTGAGGTTCGCCTGTCACTTGCTAGTAGTCTAGCTTTTCACCTCCAGAGACTTCAGTTTAAATCCTGGTTTAGGTCACAGTGAAAATGAGATCGGTGGTTTGCATCCTAGTGGACTTCTGTCAACATTGAAAAACCACCATACAATCCTGCACAACTGGAGATTTTTGCTTAAAAGAAAGCCTGGACTGGATTACCAGAGGTCATTACAAGTTGAGACAGAACTGCAATGTTATAGCTACATGGAGAATTTTGAACAGCACCTGACACAAAGAAGTCCAGTGACAAGCAATATAAATTAACTGCTAGCTTAACAGGGATGTATTTATTTTTTGTCCAAACTCATAAATTTTTGATCACTACCTTCACATGTTATTCCAAAAAATCTGATGAGAACCTCGTAACAAGCAATGATGACAGAGAAACCGATCTCAGACACCGTATTTTAAATTAAATTAAATGGTTAGCAATATGCTTTACCATCATCCCCACAGAAAATTGCTGTTAAGGAAATGATTTGTTGTCCAAAAATATTTCTGCATGAAGGTATATTAAAAAGTTTGATACTGTTGACCTTGAGGGAAATATAGAAAGTAAGGAAAGTCAGAGATAATAGTGCGTTTTAGATCAGAGTATGCATTATACATTTACCATACTAGAAAAACCCAAGTCTAGAGTAAAACAAAAAAATGCAAATAACATCTTTCACTCCTGTTGCCCTTTTCTCCTTCCATAACATAAAAAAAAAAATTTAATTCTCAGTTGCTCTGTAGACACACAGACACAAAATGAAGTAGCAACACTCTCATATACAGGCAGACGCTAAGCACGAGTTTCTTGGTTCAGGTGTTGCAGAGCAGCAGAAAACACCAGCAAAACAGAGCCATTTCCCATAACTCAAGGGACTAAAAGGATTTTCCACCAACTTTCCTAAAAAGTTCACATATGGTTTTAGGCTAGATATGAAAAGATTTTTTTCCCCTATATGAGAATGTGAGGAAAAACTGAATGGGAATGAACAGAGTTTTGCACTGAGAGTTAATGTCGCTTCAGCTAGAGGCAGAATGCTGTGAATTCAATCATTTGTGGTGCTGGCATTTGCAGCATAATTCATCACTGGCTACAGGTTATGTTCCAAAATCTCATATTTTATTAAATAAAACCAGAACAATTGTGGGGTTTTTTCTTGTTTTTTTTTTTCCTTGTTTTTTTTTCTCCTACCACAGTTGCAATAGAAGGCTTGTATTTTGGAGGACCACATAAATGAATATAAAATTTGTTTTCCTGAGTTTGTGGTGTGCCTTAAGCAAGACTGAAGTCATCTGAAATGTCACACGCATCTCAGCAGAACATCAGCAACGAAGAAAAAAAAGAAGACAATGGAGTGACCCACACCATCTTAAAAAGTCGGCCCCCACTCCGATGCTCAAATAAAATTTAATAAAAACAAAGAAACAACCCACATGAGAACTATGGCACCAATTTTATCATTAATTTGCAAACGTAAATTTAAAATATCTATTTCTCTGATGCTGTCACAGCTTTACCTATAGGTAAATCTACCTATAGGTAGATTTCTGAAGAATTCAAGTTCAAGGTATATGACGTCTTGATGATAGCTTTCTCATGCAGTGAAATCTATTGCATAATACAGTAACCTAAAAAACATGTTCCTGCAATAGTTTTCATATACCCATTTAATTTCACAATATTAATATCTACAGCCTACAGCAAAATGTCAGTTGTGGAACTGGATCAAAATCCAGCTCTCCAGCCCCTTGTAAAGGGGCCAATAGTTTTCACGGTGCAAAATATTAAAGGATTTACTCGAAGTTAAAATCACAGGAAAATATTATAACAGAAACAAAAGACCTGACAGAAAAGGGAAACCATTCAAAAGCTCCAAGCATTGCCAGGAAAAGATGCCCCACAAGGTCTTCACTCCAGTGCTCCTAAAACAGGAGGGAAGATAAGTTACAATGGGAAAACAACTTCTCCAGAGAGTTAGAAAATAAAAGGGGTGCAAATAAATCAGAAACAAAGAAATACCCTAAAAGTACCTGCGCTGAAAAAGGACACAGAAAAAGCACGCCTGACTTCTGAGAGGGAAGTCAGAGGGGCAACTGATGCACAGCTAGTCTATGAATCTGTCCAAGAACATGGAGATCTCATGAATTGGAAAATATGAGTACGAGATAATAGAGTGAGTCACTTATGGATTACACTACTATCACTTAATAATTTGATCCAGAGTAGGACCAAACAGTCAAGTCCAGCCTTTCACATCAATCACTATTTGCTGTCAATGCTCATGAGGCTCATGTACCAGGATGTAACATTTTTCTGAAAATGATCTAACAAATTATGGGCTTGATTACCTTAGACGAGAGGGCAATCAAAACATGTGGGGACTGAAGAGTGCTTGGAAACCTGGCATTTAGACAAGAGTTGGTAGTGCTGATTCACGTAAGAAATCTGAAGCCCTAACGCATTCATGGGATGTCCTGCACAGATTTCCCCAGAGACTTCAACTTTTTGTAAGGCATCAAAATGTTTTCCAGTCTACAAAATCAGTTAGTTTGGTGTTGTGAACAAGCAACTGAATCAGTTGGTGGTTACTGATAATTGCTTGTATTTTAGGATTGTATCAGTTTAGAGGGGAACAACCCATGACTATAAATGATTTGTTATTAAGCCACAGATGTACATACCAGTAAGGTTTATGACATTGAATTTTGCTGATATCCAACTACACATCAGTTGAGGACAGGTAAAGCAGTTCATGTTCTCAGCAACAAGATTAATGAATTTATGGAAACTGTGGAGAAAAAAAAGAATGCAAATGTAACGGAAGTTAAAAAAACATATATTATTCCATTTTAAAATGGGAATGCAAGAAAGCAGAGCATTGTATACATGTAAAATGCCCTTAAAACAAGAGGCTTTTAAAAGCCTCTTCACTGCAAAAGCAAAGGTTCTACATAGCTTCATGTTTGCTGATGTTCACCTCAGAAACATCAGGGATCAGCTCGATGCATTTGAAGTGGCTGATGATGATCCCATTAAGTTTTATAAAAAAGCATGTGCACAATTTCAGTATCTGAATCTAAGCAGGCCTCGTGCCGCAATGCCTTCAAGGAGAGGACTGGCTCCACTAGCAAGCTCCCGCTCCTCTGCTCATACTCCTGTTGAAAGCATTTTCTTTGGATGAAAAGTAATGAGAAACCTTGATTCTTTTGGAGCATTAAATTCCTCATAGTGTTTTTTTGCAAGAATATAAATTACCAGATGGGATTTCTGCAACAAATCCCAATCCAGCCAATGACAGCTTGATGAAGACACACATGCACTTCTGGTTTGATAGATCTTTGTTATTGCCGAGCTCTTGCTGTGCTGTCATTTTCAACTTAGAAGTGCCTGTAACATGTTCTTGAGAATGTTCAGGATCTTCAACAATCTGTAGCACATAGGTCCTAGACATGTAATTGAATCAGCATGGTAAACTTCTACTTCTCTTTGGATCCCATTCAATTCAATCTACTTAGAATAGCCTGCTTCCAAATACAGTATAAATGTATATCCAATACAATGATCAGATAGTAAGTTTAAAACACCAGAGGTACTTTCTCACAGAACACATAATTAAATTATCGAGCTCAGTGATACAGGAAGTTTGGGGATTGAGATAAAAAAGACTTCCAATAAATCCATGGACAATACATCTGTCAGCAGCTATTAGAAACAGTAGTGCAGAGTGAAATCCTGTTTGAGAAATTACCTATGCCCCTGACAGCTGGAACCTGTGAGGATGTTGTGGGAAAATACAGTGCTACAACTAGCACCCATTAATGCCCACGATGGAGACAAAATACCGGGCCAGGACGACTTTTGGTGTAACTCAACGTGGAAATCATTATGGCTAGTAAGAGAATTGAAACAAGGATTCTCCGGTGAGAGATCCCTGCGTATACAGCAAGGACAACCAATACAAGATGTTGTTAATCTAAATAACGTTAGAGAAGCAGCAAGAGAAGTGTCTAATGGAAAATAGGCAATTTCAAGGGGATCCTTGTTCACAGGCACATGCTTTCTCCTCCTGTCCTGTTCAGAGGCAAGCCAATAACCAAAAAGGCAGTAAGTAGTGGTATGGGGATAGATAGTTGCATAAAATTGCAACCTCTCTCCATCCTTAGTCATTATGGAAGTGCTAAGCTTTATGCCTCCAGACTATAGCTGCAACCCGAGGAAGAGCCACTGCATGTGACAAGCTTTGTCTTCAAGGCAGGAAAGCTTATAGCAAAGCTTACAATTAGCCCCACCGTTATTGGCGGCGCACTCCACAGCTGCTACACATGTTGCAAGAGATAGCTTTTAAAAAAAAAGATATGGGATCTAAGTGGCTTTTTGTTCCCCTTGCTTATCAGCCACACCTCCAGCTAGAGTAAATAAGAAGAAACAGGATTTTGACTACCTGGGTTTCTCAAGCAGTCTCCTCTTCACTGCTCAGAAAGACAGAAGGTGATTTCACAGGACATGGGACAAGGTAGAGACAAACCTCAGTGCTGCTGCTCAGTTTAGCTTCAGAAAGAGAATCTCCCGGAGGACAAATTCAGTGATGTTGTGTTCCAAGGTGCATTAAGATACGTTCCTGTGACTCTCAATAACTATGGTATAGGGGAGGACATGCCACGCCTGCAGGTTTGGAAAAATCACACCTGCAGTAAACATGAGTAAGCTATACGCTGGTCAGTGCTTCATGGCTATAAAGCAATTCTGTTTATTGTACGCATTATTTACCCAACAGAATACTTCAGAGGCAAGAGAAGTCTGGATCTGCAGAACAGTCAGATAAATATGCCGTCCTACTTGTTCAAAACAACTTTGCTATTAAATTGACTCCCTAAGCTGTTTCCTAATGTGATATCATGGAGTTTTTAGAGTCAATGGTGAAAGTGCATAAAGTGTTAACTCTACATAAACTATTTCAGTGCAGATTGGATGTTAAAATGTCAAATCAGACAAACAACTAAGATTTTGTAGGCTTCACTCCCAATAATAAGAATGGCTGAATGAGCAGGATGGGGAGGAATCAGCGCGCTGTGATACTTGGGCTTGTCTTTCTGCAATTACAGAGATGAATTTAGATGAAACCATTCTGCTGTCTGTGGCTTTAATGAAGACCACTTGCCTTGCCTAATCAAAAAAACAAAAAGTATATATTTGAGAACCAAAAATATCTTGGTTTAATGACGCACATAGGCAGAAGTTTATAAGTGGGTAAACTTCCTTGCTACACGGCCTCAGTGCACCTGTGCAACAGCTGGATTTAATCTACCAAGGACTGTATTTTAGAAGCCATTGCCAGATTTTAGGCTGGAAACTGAATAGTGCCCCACCCAACCACGTTCCAGTCCACAAACATTTCAGTGAGGGTAGAACAATCGCATTCTGTGGGTTAAAGAAATCCAGGGTTGATTTCTGTGTTGTTGGGAGTTTAAAGAGGAGAAAAGAAAATGGGAAAATTCAAGAAACAACCTAACCATTTGGTCTAGTGCAGAGAACAGAACATCTAAACTTATTGATAAATGTGATTGATATTTGTGCTAGATTCATTACAGAACAGATATGTACAAACAGGATCCTGATCAATACCAGCTAAGTTTCATAAGAAAGAAGAGCTGTACTTTGTCCACGTCTTTCAACAGTTACGTATCTTAGCAGTCTGCACCAACAAACATACACATTTAGACATAAAGATCAAACACTCTGCCCAAGGGCTGAGCACAAATAACTATGAGCCAAATGACAGAACAGTAAGTAAGTGAGGCTCTGAAGCCTACAGGCTTTCCCAGCAGTGATTTAGGAAACCTATCTTTGGACACTTTTTCTTTTTCTCTCCTCCCCCTCCAATCATGAGTAAAATCTTGATACCACTGACCTAAGTGGAGCCAGGTTTTTAACCGTTAGCCTTACCATACAAATCCATCTGTTAAACAGATGGTATGAGATCAGGGTATGATCTCATACCTTCTTGGGCACAATATCAAACCCATGTGATCACACCCAAAGCATCTAGAGCAAAGGATCTGGATGTGACAAGACCACCTCAGCACCACTGCTTCATCACGAAGATGAGCAGAGCTCTCTCTTCCAAACATGCAGAACCCAGGTTTTTCAAAGACGACCATAAAAATGTTGTCTTCCCTGCTCTGTAAGCTCTTGAGACTTTGTGACACTATTCCTAATGCTAGGGGTTGGACACACTCCTTGATACACTGCCCGTTCTCCCTTCTGTTTTCGAAGCCACTCTACTAGCCTTGAAGATCACTAGACTAAAAAGTGAAACACATTGTAATACAATTAACCAAAACTATTACTGAAAAAATTAACCCTCCTTAACATTGTGATTAAGCAGTCAATTTATGGCCATCTGGAAAAGTTATTCCACAGTGAATCTAATCTAGTGACCGTTTCTACCCATTCAGGTGGTAATGTCGCTCTATGCTCTAAGAGAGCATCTTAATACTACCTGGCAATGTTCTGCTTTATATAATTGGCGGAGAGTTTGTTTTCTCGTCCTTCCCTACCCATCAGCTACAGACTGACATCTTATCTCACTCTCTGGCTTAACAGATATCTGATATAAAGTGAAGCTGCTCCTCAGGAGAGGCCGATGAAAACTCATCCTACAAGCCATGAAATCCCAGTGGTTAGACATCCATCTAGGGGTGGCAACCTGGATTGCGTTCCTTCTTTTTGGGGCCTAATTATGTGTGACCTAAAGAGCTACCACAACCACAGAAATCAAGAATCCTCCTGAGTCCAGTGACCAGGACCTAGGTCTGGGAGAAGCTCTGCTTGAGATCAAACAGGTCATTCAAGGCTGAATGAAGTGGGAACACTTGCTTTTCATTTTAATGAGCAAGAGGGAGGGAAACTAGCTGCAGTTGACCTGAAGCAAATATTTTTTCTAAAAGTTTTGCTGAACTGGAAAATCAAGTTTTCACAAAGCCCCTAATCAACACAGGCTTTTATGTTAAATACAGATGGATAAAACCCCCTATTGTATATTATTTTTTTTCCCCTTAGAAATACTATTATTTTCTTCCTTTGTTCCACTTTTCCCCTGGAATTAGCTTTGCTTACACTAAACTAAAAGTTTGAGCTCAGACCTTAGAGGTGCAAGGTGAGTCTCCTAATCCCATAGTTCAATCAATCTATGGAAATTAGAAAACCTTTTCATTTTGAAGATTTATCAATGAGTTTCAATTAATCAATCACAAAAGAAGGATCTTAGCCTGCGTATAATTTAATGCTAAAAGGAAAAGCAACTTACCAGAAACATGCATTTGAAAACATAAACCAAGCAACCCCCCAACCCTCTGCCACAGTAAAACAGATTTCCGAGTCGCCAAGGCTCTGGGGTGAGAAGATGAAGTCAAATTCCCCGCGGTGTGAGAACGTGCATATGCCAATTACATCTGGAAACACACAACTTGCGGTATTCTTTGGAGGCTGAAGGTTTCACCACAATAGAACGTGAGAGGGTCTTTCTGTTGGTGACAAGCCCTTTCACATGTCCTTGCCCTGAAAAGAAAAGAATGCCAACACACCGAGTCACTCCTGCATCTCCCGTCACTATATTTTTCTTTCCCATGCTCATCTTGGCCAGCTGTTACATTGTCCCCGCTCATCTTTATTTGAACAGCTTGATGGTATTCTGGAACAGCGAGGCAGCCTGCCAGGCAATTCCCATCCTGATACACGGCTCTTGCCAGTCTCGGACATATTCCATCACGCAGATTTACAGGGACAGACAAACAGCTAACTTACATATGGACAACTGGTGGATAGTAGAGCTCTGCAAGTAAGTATGAACTCTAAACGTCATTTATTCATGTTTTAGTTCTTGGTAAGGGCTTCAAAGAAAAATTAGCGCATTTTCTAACATGATTTCCCTAACAACAAGCTCTGCAGAAATTCCTTTTGCCAAAATTCCCAGGAAGCAATTTCAACACAGCTTCATGCAAATCTCATTTTTAAATGGCAGCTCCGATTCTTCTGCTCACCTACACTTTCACAAAGCAACTAGAGATTTTGACAGACAGAAGCTTAGATGCTCACTGTGTTTCACCACATGTATGACTTCTATATTACATGCTATTTGTTTGCTCAAATATTTATCTTAACAATACTTCTGAATGTCTAAGAAGTGTTATAAATTTCCCGTCTGTAAAATAGGAATTAGGCACAGAGATGTTAAGGACCAGATAGTACCCTCCTTCCCTGTCAACCCCATGATAAAAGGCAAAGCCTGAACATAAGCACCTAATGTTCTTGAGGTGAAATCTGGGCTCTCAAAATCTGAGTACATCTTTCACAAACACACTGCCTAGACAAAACTTTTGTCAGCAAAAAAATATATTTAAGTACCTAAAGTTTTTCCACTGTGCTTGCAGAGGACTGCAACATTCTTACCAGAAAAGGGAGTCTTTATTCTCATCTCATGCAAAAGCCTGTTTGGGAATTAAAAATTAGGAGGAGTCCTTAGGTCTAAAATCCCTTAAGGAATCTAAGCATACCCAAAACACGCTTCCTATATTGAGTTCAATACCAAACACAAGAGAATTTGGTTTTAGCATCTGAAGAAAACATGTTTGCATTTGGTAAACCCTGCAAAATGAAACCACAGATAAGTTAGCAGGTTTGAATCACCTGAACAAAGCTTTAGGTGAAATCCATCCTCAAAACAAGTGACAACAGAGATGATTTCTAAATGCAACAGGATTCAGAGTAGATTACAGCATAAAAACAACAAAGTCCAGTCTCAAAAGTGCATTCAAAAGAGGAACAATGGTGACCTTCCCACAGAACATTGCCAATTTACAAGGGCAGATCTACGTGCTCTGAGCTCACAACTATTTCTGGGGGAAACTCCCAGTGAATTTTGCAATAGAAACTGTTAAAGTCACAGCTTTGTCTTCTGCACACATGCCATAAATAAAGAGTACTCACTTGACGTGCTTCAAGTTCCACCTATACCATTAGCCATTAGGGAACTTGTATGCTCAGTATTGCCCTTGTCAAGTGCAACAGAAATCCACTGCAAGAGCATTTCAATTTCAAGCTCGTACTGCAAAGGAGAGAATGATAAACAAGTAAAAGAACTACAGCGTTAACAGACACACTGAAGTGCATTCCCAGTGTTGGGGGCCCAACTACTACTGCAGCATTATATTTAGCTCTGTTCGTCCATCTCTCTGCAGTTTATATCATCATGCAAAACTTTGCAAAGTGAGTTCACAGAGGTTGGACAAATGTTCCCACTTTGGTCCAATGGCGTATTACAGGAGAGTAGAAAGCAATTGAAACGCAGAGGGAGGAACTCCTTCACTATGACCTCCTCCTTACCTAAATCTTATAAATTGAGCCAAAGTTATTCTTAAATGCAAATGTGTGTTGCATCTTCCGTAGTTTTAGCTGAATGGGAGACACCAGTGCCATTTGGGCAGAACTGAGATGGGGCAATGCCTTCTTTGAGCCGTGGTTTCAGGCACAAAGTCCTGTCCCACAGAAGAATAAAAAAGAATAAAAAGCTGCCAGCCTCAGACAGCACAAGGCTGCATTATCCAGAGGATGCAGGCACTGTAGGGATGGAGACATAAGCAAAACTGGTTCTCTGGCCACGGGACGGTGTAATAGCATGTGTTACTTACACAATGTACTCGCCATCGTGCTGTTCCTTTCCAAAACAGGAAACATAACTCTAGAGAAAATTACCGCCAGTCTGAAGATTATATACATCTACTCAGGCAATTAAATTCAATAGTCAAAAATCTTGATTGGCATTAAGAAAAGCAGATCACTTTGGCCAAGTCCTCCCACATGCCAGAGCTGACAGATCTCTCTCTCTCTCAGCTGCAAGCCTTGCTCTCACCACTACAGCCACTCATCACGCCGTAGGTTCAGCTGCGACGGATGTAACTCGTATTGGCAACCACCAGCCCATATCATTGTGCTTCCTATGCAGCTGCTCATAACTCTAGGCCTCTCCACAGCACCGAGCCTTCAATCAAAACAAATTGTTTGTTTCTTTCTGACCACAAGAAGAAGTCTGGTTTCATCGTTTGCTTTGGCTACGTCGCCTGACGCTGTAATGCTAGGAACTCCACTCAGCCCTCTCCGGAGCTAAAGCCATACGGTTGCAGTTTACAGTTCTGACTGACAAAGCAAAATAATTCACAACCGCTTTTGAGGCCGTGGCACCCGCCAAGGAACCCTTCTTTGTATGCCTTATTCATATTCTGAACTCCCACACGAGCGTGAAGGTGAAGATACTCGCCGAAGGGTTTTGAAGGATGGCATGATAAAGGGTTTCCAAGGATGGCATAGCGCACAGTGTAAGGATACTCGAGCTAGCATGGGAATGGAAAGCCACCCAGCCGGCGCGGCATGGGGCTCGCCAGGTACCAGTTCACCCCCTCCCCAGCACCCAAGCCTCCTTGGCTCACCCCAGGCTGCACTGCAGGGTAAGAACACCCAGGGGAACCGACCTGCTTTCGCTCCTCTGACAGCAGGTTGGGAACAGAAAGAGAAATAACTTTTGGGAACCTTATTTTCTAACTTCATGGTCCTCCTGGCTGCTGGAAGGGCTACCATGAATCTTCCTCATTCCTCAGGCTTGCTAACATTGCTGCCTTTGCCCTCCACAGTCCCCAGCTCCCTGGCACACCTCCTCATTGTAAAACACAGCCACCAGCAGAAACTTGTGATAAGCCTCCGCGTGGGTCCAATCCCACAGCTAATGGAGACAGAGGAAAACTACACTGGACTGGGACAAATCTGTAAATTTAAACTCACATCTTTTGTATCATGTAACGGTATGTCAGAAGATCGTAACACAGTTTGAAAGAGGGTAACACAATGTGGTTTCCTGAGACTGGGAGGGACTGGAGCCAGTGACCCAGGAGGTCCTATCCCTTCCCATGCTCTTCTTTTCTTTCCATGCTCCCTTCTTGCTGCCACACATCTAAATTTAGGCTGTAAACTAATTTTAACTGTAAGGGGCATGAGGTTGACTCTTCTGAGTGTCTGACACACTGTAGGAGCAGGGTAACTAAAACACAAATGCTTATGTAAATTCATCTTTGATTTTGTAATCAATTTAGTTCACTAATTTGTTGCAGGGATTGGCTGAAGTAACATGCCAGAATTTTTACTGCCTCTCTGCCATAAAACTGACAAGCGTAGGCTTTCTGTTTTTGTTTTTACTTCCTTTCAAGTGTAATAACTTCCCTTTTCATAAAATGCCAACATATTCTTTTAAAACTGTCAGGCTGCCATCAACCTAGTCATGATCCAGTGCCAGGCCATAGCCAGACAAGATGAGTTACAAGGTAATCTTTTCCCTGCCAAACAATACAAAGATATTGGCACCTTTCTCACGGCTGCAAATCAGCTCAACGGGCCACAGAAATCAGAAACCCAAGAATCACTTCTTCCTCTTTTTGGTGTTTGCCTTGTGAGGAAAGTGGTGTTCTGCAAGGAATCTAATGTTTTCATTAATAGCATGCTGGCTTCTTCCCTTTCTCCAAGTCTTTTCCTCCACAAAAGTCCTGGATATGATTTTAATGAAATTGAGGATCCCCTCCCCTCCCCTCCAAGTTACACACTGGATTCCTGAAGACTGGTTTCAAGGAAACGCTACTCCCGAGATGAAATACAAAGCAGCTGCACAACTTTGGCAGGGGAGGCTGCACAAATGCCACCAAAAAGTGAAATTCTGTCTCAGCCTAACTGGAAGTGTATTGATATTCCTGTTCAGGAAGGCCCTTATATGATGTAGAAATAATAGTACAAAAGGCCACAGAACTGGAGTTTTGACCCCAGTTTTTCCATATGACTCACATTGAAAATGACACTTTTCAAAGTCCATCAGCTGGCAAATTAATACATCAGCAGAGTCAGAATTTTAAGTGGCATCTTTAAAGCAGTGGTAGCTTCACATGATTTTGAGACTGCGCTTACGGTCTTTGCTGTTATGGTTCCTTCAAATTCCTGCTGCTTTTAAATGATTTGGTACCAAACTTCCACCTCCTACCTCCCTCCCTCATCTGGGATTTCAAAGGAGGACACACCATCCTCTTAATTTCATAGTTCTGAAAGGGCATCAAGAATTATGATGAGAACAAGTGTCTCCATCCAGTACTTACTATGCCCCTTACCCTAGTCAGTGCAGAACCAGCAGCTTTGCACATGCAGAGAACGGGTAGGGATTGCAAAAAGATCCAGTTAGTGTTGCTCGAGAATCTTCTTTTTCTTTTTTTTTTTTCCCCTTCCACATTTTTAATTGTATAACCATAAAGTACACAGTCAACCTAGCAACATTAGCAGTTCTTCCTCATACCAATTTATTGAGCAGCATGGTACTTATGGTTGCCATGCTGAGAAAAGTTAGCCTGGACTCCGACTGAAGTCAAGCTGGTTTTCATTTGGCCTACATAGCACCACCAGTAACAGATTCCTGGAGCCAAACTCTGCCCTCAACTCAGTGTGGACAACTCCCTGTTTCCAGTAAGGTAGAACAAGGGTAAATTAAAGGCAGGAATTGCAACCACAGTAGCAAAATAGTTAACAATGCCAAGAGTTATTCCAAAACTGAGATAGCTGCACACTTTGGCAATGCTTGCAGCAATAAAAGTAGTAAATATTCATTTCTTTTACAACAGCAAGCATATAGGGATATGTTATCAGGTATTTGCTGATAGTGGCGTGTTATGGAGCGATAATGGTATGTTATGAAGCGATAATGGTACGGAGGAAAGGTGAAATTTTTTCAGAATGACTTTTCAAAGTAGAAATTTATTCTGGAAAACATTGGGTTAACTAATACATTACTGATAATTACTTGCTATTAGAACAAATATGCACGTGTTTCCACACACAGTACTTGTAAAAATGCCCATACAAGTAGTACAGCATCCATCACACACATCCTTTTTGAAAACTTGTACTATTGCTGGAATTTAGTCAGTTTTAGGTTCTACACAAACTATTCAGCAATAGAGAATAGTCATTTAATAAAGGATTTGGGCAAGGTATTATATTTGGGAAACTTGAATAAGAATTTACAGCAGCAGATTACAGCTCCCCAGCTGGATGAAGGCACATAACTCCCGTACTCACTGTTCTAGTGTTTGCATCATTTAATCGAACACAAGGTATCATAAGAAAGGTAATGTTTGCAGTCACGTCAGAAATCACAAACCCCGAAGCATGCATTATTAGAGAGACGGTAGCTGAACATCAAACATAGTAATTTTAAGGTATGAAGTTTGAGACAAGCACGCAGATGACAGTGAAACTTTCGCAATGCTGCGGCTCAATCGTTCCGGAAGCATGAAAAGAATGATTAAAGAAAATAAAAAAAGAGAAAGGTGACACAGATCACTGAAAGCATGAAGTGATTTGGGAGTTTGTCTAGTTCTGCTTAGGAAGCCAAATGAACCACTCGCCAAGGGAAAACGATATCCAGTAAGG
Source organism: Dromas ardeola (assembly GCA_013398915.1). NCBI lineage: Eukaryota > Metazoa > Chordata > Aves > Charadriiformes > Dromadidae > Dromas > Dromas ardeola. Next base: position 507,137 of record VYZM01011581.1, on the reverse strand, counting down.
AAAGGAAATCAAATGAATACACAATTTACACACTGTCTAGATAAGAGATATTTACCTTCAGATAACTTTAAATTCAACTAGTGAGATCAAGTATTTCCGGTCTCCAAAACTCTTGTGACTTAGACCAACATCTTAATAGCTCTAATCCATGTAGTTGGGTATGAAAAAAAAAAAAGAAACAAAAAGAAAACTAAACAGAGCTTGAGGTACCTTACACTCCAACTCGATCTGTTACTGGGTACACAGCAAGATAAGGTACATTCAATAAGGAAGTCCTCAGGCAATCTTCTGTCTATAGAGTACTCCAAACAAAGTAGTCCTCTTTTTCTTGCTCAGTATATTTCATTTGAAATATTTAACTAGGAAATGGGATTATATTAAAAATAAATTTCCAGGGAGAGTTGCACTTCGGCTGCACTCCAAAGCTCAGTGCAAAATATTAGACATGCAAGTTATGATGATGGAGAAACCAAGTTTCCACTCTTAAATTTATATAGTGTAACTAGTGACAAATCTATTCAGAAAAATATTTTAAAAAGATTTTAGTGGTTAAGCAGCACCTTCCTTTCTGATGACATAATGCTATTCTTTACATGAAATCCAACCTCACTCAATAGTTGCTTTTGATATTAAAGCAGAGCCTAGTAGTATGAAAGAATATTAAAACTGATGCAAAATTTAATTTTACATGCTCTTCAAGGCAACTTTGAAAAGTGGTAAAGGCAGTCTTGGTGTTACTGGAACCCAGTTTCTTTGCTAGTACATGAAAAGTCTTTAAAGGTCTCCTTCATCTGGAAAACAACAACATACTAGCATAATGCTTGCCAGTGAATCTTGTAAACCAAGTGAAGATGTACCCACTGGATCTCATGGCTAAGGAATCAGCACCAGAATCATTCTCCTCTTGATCTCTCTGCTAGTCTCCATGAAATGGCCTACTATAACCCCAAAGAAGTCAGGAGGACAAAGCACCGACAACCCCATTTTGCACATGGCGCCCACAGTCCTAAGGTTTTCGGGTAAAAGCAGTGTACGCTGTGGAAGAGTGTGGGGCAGAGGTAAAGTGGAAAGCCCGCAGGGCATGTCCTATCAATGAGCTCGCCATTTCTTCTTTTAGGTGAAGCCTCGTGTAAAGGGAACACTGCTTTTGTGCCAAAGCTGTAATAACATACAAAATAAATGATTAACCTAAAAGACTAACCTTATAAAAACTACCCTAACTCCCCCTCTTAAGGAAAGGACTCATTCTTCTTGGGAAGTACCATATGCTGTTGGATGTATGGAGAGTGAGCATGAATTATGGAGAAGGATCTAAGTGCTGTACATGCACAGAAGGTAAATTTGGTTCTTGTATCAGAGAACTTCCAATTAAGTCAAGGTCAAGAGAGAAGATGTAGATCCAGGCAGGCAGGTAAAGGATAAAAGATGCACAGGGACAAAGGGAGAGAACAGCCTTGTGAAAGTACCTGCAACAAGCTGTAGACAAAACTCTTTGTGGGCACTCTCGCAAAGGCTCAAGGAGGATTTTGCAGGAAAAGAACATAATATGTAATTTTGTACGCCTACAGAAGGATCCTCTGACATATGAATAGCAACAGTAGAAGGGAAGCTTGATGTATTCAGCATATAGCAATGCCTCATTTTTAATAGTCTCCACTGATATAATATAGCTCATGAAATGTCACCAAACACACCTTGACCACAGGGCAATATTTTTTAATTATCTTTATTTCTTTTGAGACTTCAGCCGTCACTGTTTACATACTCTTTAACATTAACGCTGAACCAATCTGGCTCTATTTTAGCAGGCAACACTTTATTAACACTCTAAAACGTCAAGTTTCCTCAGAAATGCCTTCAACATGCAATTTGGATGACAGCCAGGCATGAAAAGCCACCTCTAACTGAAAAGTATTAAAAAATGGAATGGACTTTGGAACGGAGAACATGTAAGTTCAGTTACCTAAGTCTTATGAAAATACAGCAAACGTGAAGAGTAGGTAGTGTACCACAGGGAAAAGACTTACACAGGTTGATAGCCTAATCAACATTTCTTTCATGGATGCCCTCTCAGTCACAGCACACTGGTGACTAAAGCAGTGCCAGTGCTTTGAGTTACATTCATATGACAATTCAAACTTTAACTGTATTTAACATATTTGCCTCAAAGAAGAAACAGTCCCATAGTAATCTTACAGTCTACCTCAATCCCCCCCACCCCAGGCACCCTACAGCTATGGGGGGATCACTTTCTGCAACATAAATGGTAGAGAGAAAAGGCTAAATATGATTTGAAACATTCAGCTAGTAACTTTTAAAGTAGTTTACCTTGAATACGCATCCCGTCTCCCCCCCATGCTCTATCAGCATGGCAGAGCTGACAGCAACGTGGTGGTGACTCTCTCCACTTCAGTTCCAAGGGTAGTTGTAAACCTTCACAACCATGTTTTGCCCTGGGTCGTTTGCTTCAAAGAGAAAAGAAAAAAATAAAATAGAAAAAGCAAAACAGGGCACAGCATTAGCACTGCCCTTTTCACTTCTGTGGCTGACCAGGTGTGAGGATTAGCTTCCTTTCAGAAGTCCTCTAGCCTTTAGCCTTTACAGACCTGAAGAGAAATAATGAAATTTTGCTTGTTCCCCTTCCTGTGAGTTTAAAACATGCCAGATTTTAGGAATTGAACCAACAGGAGAGGGAAAGTGTTCTCACAACTAAGTGCCTTCCTTGCATTCTTTCCCAGCATTCAGGGGACAGAAAAAAAAAAAAGCCAGAATAAAGTGCTTCCCCTGCCACACCTGCTCATTATTAATTACATAGTTAATCAAACTGTAAGGGCCACACAACCTAATTTAAGCTTTAACCTAATTTTAAACTTGGACAGAAATCACTTTTTTTACTGTTGATCTTCCACCGCTTTGTATGTGTGGGTTATCAGAAGCTGTCATTTTCAGACTGCACAGACGGGCAAAAGCCAGAACTGACATATTTAACTTGGGAGGGGGAAAGGTGAGATTTATGGTGAATGGCAGGAGCCAGTTAAAAACTAAACACCTGTCATATTTAAACAGAAAGAAACCTGCTACCTACCGAAACTCTACTCAGCAGAGTCTGACCCCACCTACAGAGAGCTTGAACTACAGGATATTTGTTGTAACAAACAGAAAAATACTAGGGAACCCAAGCCAGGAGTCAGGCTGGGCGGTATGTTGCAGCTCACTCCCCAAGGTGACAACCTTTCCCCCAGTGCAAAGAGCAGGCCCGCCAAGGAAGAATTTGCTATTTGCGCAGCCAACCTCCTTTTAGTCCCTTGGTGCAAAGGCTAGGAGGAAGGCAGTTGTCCTGCTGTTCATGGCTATGGTCCCATGGGAAGTGCTGCCCCCTCCTTATAAATGTTTTGCATGAAGTGCAGAGATTCTTCAAACAATCTTCAGACAGGAGAAAGGATAGGCCTATGGATTGGAAGAAACTCTGTAATACACGTAAAGGGTCAGTTTATAGCAGCAGAAAGAAGTGAGGAATGTCCTTGCTCCTTTGCTGTCCTTCACTTGAAAGACACAGAAATTATAGTAATGCTGTCACCATTTGTGCGAAGTGAAAAAGCATTTGTCACCATCCTAAGTCTCTAAATGATCATCTGGGGAATGCCTGCAAATGACCAGCCCTAAGGTCCTTACCAGAAGAAGCTGGGGAACTCAGGACCTCATGTGTACCCAGGACAGGTCTAACACGGCAAGAAACAGGACTGCCATGGGAGGCAATGCACTCACTCCTTGGAATTCAGCCTATTGTCTGCCGTGTTTCATGGCTGGTTGATGAGAGAGTATGGCCACAACTCTTTTACAATACATAAACCAGAAACAAACAGCATCAGAAGTATTACAGCAGGGCGAAGGCGGTAGGAAAAGGGAACATGCTCTGTGATAACTTAGCATAAGATGGGTGAAAGAACAGATCCCAGCTTAGGAAACTACCATACAAAAGCATGCCAGGTGACACCAAGCAACTGCTTAACTGAACGTCCTGCTTCTGATGGTATCCAGCAGCAGATGCCTAGGGTAGGTGTATGAGAAACATAGCAAGAATAAAACAATTCTCCTTGAGATACTCCTTCTCAGCTTCCAGCAATCCTGAGTATTATTGGGGGGATGCAAGAAAAATCAGATCGTGTTCCTGCTGATGTGCTTCACAGACCTGTGCAAATCACCATCCTTGGGTGTCTACCTTGGCTTGACCTCCTTACCCCAAGTTTTTCTCCTACTCTTTAGACTGAAGCACACCTGGGCAAGGACTGCCTTGCAGTACATATGAATGGCACTTAATTCAAACAAGCCCTCATCTTGGATGGCCTTCAACAAGCTTTACAGAAGAAATTGTAGCTTAAATCCCATCCTCATCCAGAAAAGTAAAATGAAAAAAGGAACAACTCACATTCTGCTTCTGCATGCAAAAAGAGAAGGATGATAGACAAAACCTGTCACTATGTAATCCCTCCCCACTTTTTCTGCTGCCAGAAAAACAAAGGAACTGAAAACAAGGTTTTTTTGCAACTTTTTTATTTTCCATACATCAATAGCATAGAACAAATTCAGAAAGTAAACTCAAATACAGCAGATAAAACATAAGAGCTACTACAGCTGCATTTGCAAGAACTAAACAATCTGATGATCTATTAGAGAGCTAAGACAGCACAGAGGATTGAGAGGCCAATCACTGCCTTCCATATACAAACTGAATATGCTATAATTATTTTCACCTTCTTACTTACAAATAAATCAAAATTTTATTTGAAGGCATAGTTACGTCTTAGGAAGCAATGGCAAGAATAATCCACAGCCTTAGCGAAAACTACTTGCTTTCTAGTGCATTTGGATACCGTTATCAAAAGTGCATGCATGCAGCTGAAAGGTTGAACAGCTATAATTGGGGGGAAAATTTGGCCTGGTCTCTAAAATCAGGCTAAAATGATAGTTAGATCCATATTAAGTACAGCTTTTTTTTTTTTTTGCCCCCTTTTTTTTTTAAAGCATCAAAACCATTAGTTTCCTAGCTTAAATCTCTCGCTGAAAGCACACTTTAAAATCTGATACTAAACATCCCAGCCATAGTCCTGATACAAAATACAGTACTACAGATGACACACTGGGAAAAATAAAACAAAATTAACATACCAATGTTTGTGGCTGAACCACTATACCATTACTGGCATTTTGCTTATGTAGTGATTCCATTGGTGTTTTGCATTACATGGCAAAACCATAGGTTCCCCTTCTAAGAAAAGAATTGCTTAATGTGCCAAATGGTACATCTGGAGAGAAGTACTGCCAGCCTGCAATGATAAAA